>PVLD010026821.1:0-21638 GCA_004027595.1 Dinomys branickii
TGAGGCTTCCTGGTTCCCCTGTATCTTCATCTTCAAAACTTGTTCTGGGTGGGGTTGAGTTTTGAGACTGCGTTTTGTTCCTCTGTTTTCCCATTTTTGGGTATCAGATTCAAAATGTGGAGCTATAAATTCCACAGGCAGTTCAGCAGGCGGAGGTCTGCTGCAAAGGCTGCTCCAATGATTCCTTCTCTTTGGGAGATTGTCCCTTAAGCTTTCTGCAGAGATTTGTTCTTCTGTCTTCCCTTTTTTGGGTATCAGATTCAAAATATTGAGCATTAGATTCCCCAGGCAGTTCAGCAGGCAAAGGTCTGCTGCAGAGGCTGCTCCAATGACTTTTCTTTGGGGGACTGTCCCTTAAGCTTTCTGCTGAGAGTTCCGCTTAAAAGGCTGTACAGATGTTGGTTAGCTATTCCCTAGCTAGAGACCTGGGTGAGGTGTGTAAGACCGCTCCCCCGCCCTCCCAGGGTTCCCTGCAGGTATAGGGATGGATCTCCTCCCCCACTCGGTGATCTGGTCGCGAGCGCAGATAGCTCATCAGTTTTCGGAGTCCCTGCAGGCAGGAAGGTTCCAAGGTGCCAGTTTTTTGTGCTATGCTCGCGATCCGCCGCTTGCAGCCACTTGTTTCCTCGTGCTCTCCAGGTCTGGGGGAGGGAGCGGGATGCTCCGCTCCTATGCTGCTCGCACCGCCGTGGCCACGGACCGCAGGCCACCTAGGGTCTAGGCTGCGCAACCTGCCCGATGCGCGCGAATTGTGGGACTGCCGGGCGTTGCCGCTGCTAATAAGCCGATCTCTGTCGGGAGTTGCTGGAAAGCTGCGCCGGCTCGGGAGGCGGGAGGGACCGAGCTGGCTGTGCCCCCAGGGTGGTCGGACCCAGCCAAGCCCCCTACCTGCGCGGAGCGTCTCCAGCTCCCAGCGTCTGGGGCTTTCCCGCGTCTCGCCGCGGCAGTTTGGGCCGCCCTACCGCATCTGCCCCGGCAGCTCAGAGAAACACGTTCAGTTTGATCTTCCCAGCCGAGGTCCCGGCATTCACGCTCGCCAAGTCTGTCTCGAGCTGGTGGTGTTTATCGAGGATCACTCCTTTGCTGCTCACCTGGTCGCCATCTTCCCGGAAGCTGGCTATAATTTTTTAACCCTCTTTGGGTTGCCTTTTCACTTTGTTAGTGATTTCTTTTGTTGTGCAAAGCTTTCTAATAAGATAATAACCCATTTGTTGATTCTTTGTAGAATTTACTGTGTGGTCTAGGTGTTGTACATGAACTCTCTGCCTACCCCTATGTCTTCTAGATTTCTACCTTCTTTCTCTTCTAGTAGATTTAGTGTTTCTCTTTTAACATTTAGATCTTTGATCCATTTTGACTTTAGTTTAGTGCATGGTGATAGGCATGGGTCTAGTTTTATTCTTTGCATGTTGAAAGCCAGTTTTTCTAGTACCATTGGTAAGGATGCTGTCTTTCTTCCAGCAAAACATGTCTAGCCACTTTGTCAAAAATAAGGTGGCTGAGAGTGTTTGTAGTTGTGTGTCTACATCTTCTGATATGTTTCATTAGTGCTTAGATCTGTTTCTTTTTTTGTCAGTACCATTCTGATTTTATCACAGTAGCTATATAATATAATTTAAAGTCAGGGATGGAGATGCCCTGTCTTGATTTGTTGCCTAGGATTCCTTTTGCTATTCTAGGTCTATTGTGTTTCCAAATGAATTTTAGTGACTGTTATGGTTCGTACGTTGTGTCAACTTGGGGAGTCTAGAGGTTTGGCTGAGTGACTCAGCGGGAAGCCAGGGTGCTTACTTTGTATACAGCCTGAGCCTGTGGAAGAGGAGGGCATGGAGATTGTGTGAGAGCTCCACACTCCCTGAGTGGGTGTAGCCCATTTACAATGTAAGGGAAGGAGAGAGGCTGCTTGCAGCCATTACTTCCTTCTGCTGGTTGTTTTTGCTGTGCTCTGCTGCCATGAACGTTTGTCCTCTGCCATGTGCCACTCTGCCTCTGAACCAGCCAAGTATGGACTGAAACATCCACAAACTGTAAGCTAAATAAAGCTTTCTTTCCTTCATTTTGGGTGTTGGGTATTTTGTCTCAGCAATGAGAGAAAAGTAACCAAGACAGGAACATTTTCTCTAGTTCTTTCAAGTATGATAATGGCATTTTGATTGGAATTACATTAAATCTGTATAACAGTTTTGGGTGTAGGGCCATGTTGGTTCTTCCTGTTCATGAGCAAGGGATATCTTTTCATTTTCTAACATCCTCTTCAATCTCCTTTTTCAGAGTATTGCAATTTCCAGTGTATAGAGCTTTTAATTCCTTTGTTAGATTGATTTCTAAGTATTTCATTTTTTGGATGCTATTGTAAAGGGTGTTGTTTCCCTAGTTTCTCTCTCTCTTTGTTGCTTTTGTACAGGGATGCTATTGATTTCTGAGTTTTGACTTTTTATCTGGTTACACTGCTGAATCTATTTATTAAGTCTATAAGTTTTTTGGGGGAATTTTTGGGATCTTCTGTATAGAGTATCATGTCATCTACAAATAATGATAATTTCACTTCTTTCTTTCCTACCCTTATTACTTTTATTTTTTCTTTGTCTAATTGCTGTGGCTAATGTTTCTAGAACCACATGGAATAGTGGTAGTGATAGTGGATATCCTTATCTTGTTCCTGATTTTAGAGTGAAAGCTTTCAGTTTTTGCCATTTAGTATGATGTTAGCTGTTGATTTGCCACAGGTGGCTTTTATCAGATTGAGGTAAAGATCATCTATTCCAATTTTTTGTAGGTTTTTTCTTTATCATGAATGGCTGTTGGATTTTGTCAAAAGTTTTTTCTGCACCTACTGAGATGATCATGTGATTTTTTTCTTTGGCTCTGTTAATATGTTGTATTATATGTATTGATTTACATATATTAATCCATCCCTGCATCCTTGGAGTCAATCCTACTTCATCATGGTGTATAATTTTCTTGATTTGCTGCATTCCATTTGATAGTATCTTAATGAAGATTTTGCATCTATGTTCAGCAGTAAGGTTGGTTTGTAGTTTTCTTTTCTGGTTGGGTTCTTTTCTGGTTTTGGAATCAGAGTAATACTTGCTTCCAAGGAATGATTTTGGAAGTATTGCTCCCCTTTAAATTTCTTAAACAGTTCCAGCATTAGTGGCATTAATTCTTCTCTAAATTTCTTGGAGAATTCAACAGTGAATCTATCAGGGCCTGGGCTTTTCTTTGTTGGTAAATTTTTCTTTTATTTTAAAGACAAAAGAATGTGGACATATCAACAACCAAGCAGACATAAACCAGAATAACACAAAAACAATAAAGGAAATACAAAATTATAGAGAAGATAGTAGAGAATTAAAAATGGATGCTGTATTATATAATGTAATATCTTCACATATCTTCACATTTGTTATTCAGTTGTACAAATAAAGGCACGTATGATCAACAATGGTCAAACAATAATCAAACAATTTTCTACACCCTCATCTCCGTTGTTCTCCCACATTGGGAAGACACATAACTGCTTCAAATTATGCTGCAACAAACATGGGTGGACAGTAATTACTATGGCATCAGGTGGAAAAGCACCCAACCTCAATGATGGTACAAAGGCAGGTACCCAGGCACACTATGATTAGCACCCCATTGAGAAGCCCTGGAGGCCTTCAGGGACCCAGTTGAGTCCATGGGTTGTCCCCGTGCACCACCAAACTCTGCCCCTTTGTTGTACACCCAGGGGCCCAGTTGAGGTCACAGGGTTGGCGATGTGCAACACCAGGCTCCATGCACCGCCAAGCTCCACCCCTTTGCCATGCACCCAGGGGCCTAGTCCAGGTCCCCAGGATTTTCATGTAGCCTGTGGGGAATCCCCTTACTCCCAAAGGCTGCTTAGTTCCCTGCCAGGGCCCCTAGGGTTCCCTAGTAGGCCACTAGAGTCTCCCTGCAGGCTGCCTATGACTCTTGGGAGTATATTCTCACCCAGCTAGAGGACTGGGTCTGCACCCTACTTCCAGGTGTTCACCTCCTCCCATCTCTCAATCTCCAATGCTGCCGCTCCCCACCCCTTACACACCTGGGCATTGGGTGCACTTGCGATGCTGGGCACAAGTGGCGTGAAGTCTCCCTCACCCATACTCATTGAGGTAGTCCAATGTGTGTACTAAGTTTAGTTTTTAGTTCTAGGAGATAATTGGAGGAGTTTCTCGGGGCTTCTGTTTAGAGTGTATCATCATCTCTTGAACTCCAGGACTGCTGCTTTTCATATAATTTGTTGCTATGGGTTCATATATGCAAGCAGTATGAAGTCCCTCTTGGTGCTCATATTAGTAGTTTAGAGTGTGTCCTGAAGCCTGTGGACTCGGCCTGTTGCTGTTGAGAACATGTGTTGGGTATAGTGGGGGGGCACCAAGTCTCAAGGTGCTCACAGAGGGAGTTCAGGGTGGGAGCTGAAGCCCGGTAACTCAGCTCGAACTTCCTGTTTGGTGTTGGAGTGAGAAGGGTGCGGGGCCATCTGGCCCACCTCCATCTTCACCTCTCTTTTACTGTTGTGCTCTAGTTCCCATTTGTCCATTGGCTGGATCCCTGGGCACTGCCATGGCCCTAGGGTCATTGCCTGTGGTCTCTGCTGCTCTCTGCTGCCAGTTGCTCTCACAGGGGAGAGGTAACTGGCCACAGGCTCGGGGCAGGGGCAGAGCTGGGTGTGGCGGGCTGTGTACTGATTGCTTTGTCTCCGCCTTGCCTCAGGGTGCTGATTAGAATGGGTTGCTGCAGAGTGGGCATTCTGCTTTAGTGGTTGTTGTACCTTTTCATCATCATGCTGGATTCAACAACACCTGCCAACTACTGCTGTTTCTTTTCCGGGCTGCACTTTCTCTGCTCTGGTTTTGACCCAGCTCGCAGAATTCCGCTCTCCTCTGGCTGAGTTGGGAGGCTCCCTCAAGCGTGGGCTTCTGAAGCTGAAACTGCGAGTGTAGGAATGAGGGAGCAGGTTGAGGGTGTGTTTAGAGTGGTGACTCCCTCTTTCTCCTCCTCCTCTTCCTCTAACTGCTCCATGGTAGCCGCCTGAGCTTTTCCTCCAGGAGGGATATTGTTTGCTCTTTCTGAGGGCTGCAATTCTCATTTCAAATCCTTCCTGGGACCAGGGAACCCGCTTCTCTCCTTCTTGTCTTTCTCATGTTGCTATATTCCAGTGTTTGGGTGGTGATCCTCTGGGAGGATCTTTCTGTGCTGCTTACCTGGTCGCCATCTTCCCGGAAGTCTGGTAAATTTTTAATTACATCTTCAGTTGGTGTTCATGTGTTTGCGGTCTTCATTATCTCGTTCTAGTATATCTTTTAGGGTTATCTGTAGAGCTGGACTGATGGTCATAAATTTCTCTAGTTTTTCTTTACCATGGAAGTATCTTTTTTTTCCATCAATTTTGAAAGAGTTTTGTGGAGTACATCAATCTGGATTGAAGATTGTTTTCTTTTAGGGCTTGAAATACCTCACTATAAGATATCCTTGATTAGAGGGTTTGTGTTGAGAAGTCGGCTGATTCTGATGGGTTTTCCTGTATAGGTGATTTGTTTTTTTTCTCTAGCCACTTTTAATCTGTTCTTGTTCTGAATTTCTGGAATGTTGATTATTATGTGCCTTGATGCAGATTTACTTTGGCCATGGCTATTTGGAGTTCTATATGCTTCATTTACTTGCATGTCAAATTCTTTATCCATGTTTGAAAGTTTTCTGCCATTATTTCTGTGAAGAGTGCTTTTATGTCTTTTGCACTGTCTCTAGTTTTCTCGTTGACCCCAATCAATCTTATGTTATTTTTCTTTGCTTCATTTTGTAGGTGTTGGGTGGATTTTTCATGGTCTCTTGCTATTTTTAAGATATCTTTCTCTTCTTGGCTGCTATTCACAATCCTGTCTACATCTGATGCTCTATCTGAAGACCTACATCTGATATTCTATTTTTGCCTTCATTCAATCTGTTGTGTATACTTTCAATGGAGTTTTTAATCTCCTAGATTTATGTTTGTATCTGTTTGATGGATTCTATTTCTTTCCTATGTTTGGCTTTCATGTTTTCCATTATTTTTCTGAGCTCCTTTATTTTTTAATCTGTGTCTGCTTTAATGTTTTTCATTATGACAGTTATTTCTTTTTGTATCTTAAATTTTCTATAGCCTCTTCCATTTGCTTTTTCAGTTCTATTGTTGCTATTATTTCTGAAAGTTCCCTGGCTGGCTTCTGATTTACTCTATCTTATTGTGCTCTGGACTTGTTCTGGATGATCAAGGGTCTCAGGTTTTATTTTGCTTCTATGTCTTGTCATTTTCTGTTTTCTATTTTTGTATTGTTTTGTTTTCTATGTTGATGCTTATAGGTTTCTTATGGTAGGTAGCTTTATTCCTAGTACTGAGGTTTCCCTAAGAAACGGCTGTTCCACAGGGATATCTTCTAGATGTAGATCATTCTTGGTCTTTGTGTCTATACAAAGAATTTATCTTCACAATATGTTGAAGATGAGAAGTTGTTATCTATTTTCTCAGCACCCAGTCCTTTGGTATTGGATTATGGTGATGGCAATGATCTCATACAATCACACTGATGTGATACAGGAAAGAAAAAACTGATTACAGCCGTTATGGTATCCAGGCTAAAGTAGTAGAGTTAACAATAACAGTAATCTTGAGCGCAGCCTGAATACTGACAAACTGGGATAACTATTAGCCTCATACTTTTAACCACAGGAGAAAATGGTACAGTTGTATAGCAGAATCCAGCATACATCAGGAACCTATAAGCAATGGTGTGCTTTTGGGGGATATTTTGCAAGGAGAAAAATAATATAATACAGGACACATATTTTATAGGATTATTTATAATAGTCACCCAAAGAATGATATACAAAAGAGTGCAGGAAGTCTGTCTACATACTATAGACCAGGAATCCAGCTAAGGGCCTGAATCCCATGATAATATACTACATGAGTCCAGCTGAACACCTAGAGCCCATAACAATGCCTCCCATGAATCCAACTGGAGGCCCGGTGCCCATGACAATGTCTCATGCAGGCCTATTTCACAGATCTGTTCTGGGAAGGCCAAAAGGTCAGTGGTGGAATCTAGGATGTCTTTGCCATCAGGATGAAGGATCTGTGCTAGCAGGCTCAGAAATCTGCACTGGAGCCAGGAAGCAAAGTTTAGAAGAACCAGATCTCCCCTGAAAGGTACCACAGCCATCCTCAGCAACAGTGAGGTCCTGAGCTCCTCTGATGATCAGGATGGCTGAGTTCCCAACAGGGAAGCCAATGCAGCAGGCTTATCCAGAAGACTGGCAGTGCACCATCTTCCCCTCCAGAGCCAGGAAGCAATGCTCAAAACAAGGAAGAGAGTTCCCCAAAGTGAACTGAAGCCGTTCTCAGCGCCAACGAGGTCCCGAGCTCCTTGGAGGATGAAAATAACCAAGTTTATCAGGAAAGCCAGCATGATGATCTCCTCCAATACGATCCGTAGCTCCTTACATCTTCTACCAGCACCCGACAGCCCCTTTCAGCTCTCAACAGCCTTTCCTCTGCTTTCAACAGTCTTCTCCTCCTCCAGTTCTGCATCTTATGCTGCTGGCAACAGTCCTCAGGTGGGCCTCCCACACCCAGCATGTGATTACTCAGTTCAGCTGGGGGTTGTAAGTTGACCACCAGTTGTCAATCCACTACAAATGGTCTGTCCTTTAGTGGAGTAATTTTTACCCTGTTGTTAGGAGGACGTTAAGAGAGATGGGGGCAACAAAGAGAGATGAGTGAGGTCCTATATAGTAAGAGCAAAGCTGGAGGGTGAAGGATGATCAACCACATTTTGGGAAACTGGACGACAGTGGAGGGAAAGAATGGAACAGGAAGCAGAAGAGTATTAAAGTGAACCAGGTCGAGTTGATACAAAGTTTAGTCACATGGAAGTACCCTCAAATCAAGCAAGCTGGTTGATGAAAGAAAGCTAGAAGTAGATAAAGAGAAAAAGGAAGATAATAAATCTGTCATTAAAGAAAGACAAGAGAATGAGAGAGAGTGAGAGAGAGCAAGAGAGAGAGAGAGAGAGACACTAAAAACAGAAAACAGAAATAACCCCCCAAAATAAAACAATACAAAATTAAATGAAATAAAAAATACCTCAACCAGATAGAAAAAGGAAAACCAAGCACACAAACATAGAAAAATAAATGAAGTACAATTTCTTTGGTGTTTGCAGTTCTGTGGTAGGTTCAAATCTGATCTCAGAAATATGTTGTATGTTCCACCAATTTTGCAGTATGATTTGTGCTGGGTATAGGGTTGATCTTGGTCTCTGCATGTAGGAATGGGGTTGGCAGTCTTTTGCTGGGGTTCTCCCCAGACCTTTGATAGACATTAAAAATAAATAAATAAAAATAAAAAACAACAAAGCAAAGCATGGCAAGCCCACCTGCCCCTTCTGATTCATCTATGTGCCAAAGCACAATGTTGGTTCATCTGATTTAAAACTGCTGGTGTGTTTGTGTCCATGCCCTGGTCTTGGAGGGTGCACTCCACTTGCCACAGGTGCTTTGCTGGGTCCCTGGGGGTGCCTGTCTGGGATAGTGTTATGATTCTTATGTAATATAATCTTGATAGATTTAATACTGGTTCTTAAGGACTGTTAAACCTGTATTATAATGTTGAAGTTGTGAAAGGATAAAGATAATTATGTCTTTGGATCTAGAAACCAGTGTAAAGAAATATATCTGTGCCAAGTTGACAGTGGGTGGACTGTAATGATTAATTCACTGTATCAACTTGAGAATTGAGAAGGTTAGAAGCTTAACTAAGTGATTTAGCAGGGGGCCAGGGTCCTCACTTTGTAAACATCCTGAGCTTGTGAAAGAGGAGATCCTGCAGGAGGATAGTATCCATACAATATAAGGGAGGAAAAGAGGCTTGCTTTTCTCCTTTTTGCTCATTGCTTTTGCTGTCTTCTGCCATCTTGAAGTGTTGTCCCTGTGCCATGCCACCCTGCCTCGGATCCAGCTGATTACAGACTGAAACCTTCTCAAACTATGAGCTAAACAAACCTTTCCTCCTTTGATTTTGAATGTCGGGTATTTTGTCTCAGCAATGAGAGAAAAGTAACTAAGACAGGCCGTGTGTGCCCCAAGACTGCTGCCATTGCCCTGTGTCCTATTATTTAAATATTGTCTATTTTCAATCTGATCAGTAGTACTAGAGAAGGAACAAGATGAGTGGGTTGGGGCACTCTGATGTGCTCAGGTAGCACAGTAGTGTTTGGAGACACTTCTGAACCACATGGAAAGACCTACATGTCACCCTTTGCTGTACCTGACAAGTAGGCACATCAGGAGAGGAGAGGAAACTGCCCTGCCTCCACGCTCCCTGTGATATTTGAGCTTGTTGGTACAGAAGGAAGCTGGAAGAAGCTCTAGGATCCACCCTGACTAGTATCACAATCTTTTGTCTTCTGTGTACATTGTACACTGATCTTGATTTCACGGATTTACTCTCAGTCTTTCTGGACCTCATCGTGCTCCTTTGTGACTATGCTTCACTCCCACCATCAGTTTGGGTAGATCAGAATATTTGGTAGAGTGGCCTGAGGAACCCAGCATCTCTGGGCCTCAGCAGGTGGGAGATACTGAGCTCAGGAGCAAGGGTATCCATATCTGCATGTGTACCCACCTACAGGCGAGGCCAGTGAGCTTAGCCCCTACATACTTGATGCAGATCCATGAGCATCAGGTATGAGGACTGGGAGACTGTTCCTCCTGGTTTATCTGTAGACTCTTCAGAAATGGCCCAGTGTAATGCGCATAAAAGGAAAACCTAGTGGAAGCACTGTTGGGTCAGTTGCCATCTGCTGCAAAGCTCCTCTGTACCAGGCATGTGCCTAATGCTTTCTTGTACTACTGTGCTACTCTGCAGCACAAAACCTTGCCAGGTGGGGGTTGTACCATTCAGATAAGCGCTTTGTATTTTGGGCTTTTGTTACTTGTTCTTTGCCTCCTCCTTAGCTCTACCTCTGACGTCCTTTTCAGCATGGCAGACCAATTGGCTGATTTCCCAGCTTTGCTCCTTAGATTGCAGTACCATTTGAATCTTTATTAACTGATGAAAATAATATGTTACTTCTATGTTAGGGATTGAGGTCTCTGGGGGTGGAATCTAGTGCTGAGTGCTGGAAGCTGGTAGCCTTGTCTTGTTTCACTTGCTGTCATGAGATGCATTATCTCTTACCTTGGGAATTTAAGAAGTTGTACATGCATCAGAATCTCCTGAGAATCTTGTTAAAATACATCCCAAGGTTCCATGCCTATGGATTTTGGTTTAGTGTCAAAGGTGGGCCTAAGAATGTTTTGAGATAAGCAGTGCAAGTGATTCTGAGGCAGTTTGTAAGGCCAGGGTAAGGGACTTTCAGTCCTACAATGCTGGTTCATCTTCACTGACTCTGCTGGGCCTGCAGTGGTCTCTGTGAGTTTAGCCCATGCAAACTAACCAATCAGGAGGTTGACTCTTAACCCCCATGGGCCTTTGGTAGTCTACACTGAGAGCTTTGGCCACAGCTCTGCTTCAAAGTGTTAGGTGCTGGCTCTTCCTTAGAGATGTTTGCCAGGAACAACCTCCTCCTGCAGCTGAGATCTGTTCCCTGGATGACCTCACACACAATGGAGGTTTACAGTGATCTAATGCCTTAATTGTGGAACACACACAGAACCATAGTTACCAAGACGGAACAGTGGTGGCACAAGCCATACTGCGCCCAGCCCTGAAGGATGATGAGGATTGCTCAGGCAGAGTAGGGGTGTGGTGGAAGCTATTTCTGGGAGAGGAAGCAAGAATGGTTCAAGGGTAAGGTGTGTTTGGGAACCTGAAAGAGGCCCATGTGGCCACCTGGGCAGTTGGGGGAAGGGGTTGCAGCAGTGAAGGCCTGCGGAAAGAGTCGGCATAGTCACCCCTGGAAATCATCCAGTGGTAAGGGAGGTGAGCAGGTGTGCATTTGCGAATGCTCATGTGGAGAAAAAGAGGGAGACACTGAAGTAGGGGGACTCAGTAGAAGATAGTGGAATGCATGTGGAAGGCTGTAACAGTATTACAGGATAATGACCTGAGGTGCTTAGCCCAGGGTGTGGTAGGAGGACCCCCTGGCAGAAAAGAGAGAAGGAAAATTTGGTAGGAAGAAGCAAGCAGAGCATATCGAAGCCCAGCTAAAGGCAGGAGTAGGTAAAACAGAAAGAGGAACCAACAAAACGTCTAAGATTCTCAAACTGAAGTGAGTGAACAGATGGTGAGGCCATTCTATAAGCTAAGATGCATGGCAGGAAAGCCAGCTTGAAGGAAAAAGAGTTTGAATTCAGTTTTGGCTGTGTTGAATTTGATGTGTTGACAGTTTTATGCTGGCCCAAATTTCATTAGTTTAGTATAAAATCTTATATTGGGATGTTCTTTCATGAGAGGAAACAACAGGAAAGTTTTGTTGCACAGACTGGTAGAGTGGTGTGTGTGTGAGATTTGGTGGTGGAGTTCAGATCCATAAAATGGACATATGCAATTAAAATGACATAGTACCTAAAAACCCATGTCTTGTTCATCAATTTGGAGCATAAGTTCACATTACTTTTCAATTCAATGACTTTGTTATTAGTCATCTTATTTTATAATGCCCTTTTGTCCTTTAGGAACTCCCTCCTATAATAACTTCATTTTAATTTTTATCTTAACGCAATACAAGTGGGTATTAATGTAGAAAATCAAAGAATACTCCTCTTACTTCTATGAAAATCCCCCAGAATTTCATAACCAAACAATGAGAGAGCAACAATGAGTACCCTGTGTATCATGATCTTAAAGGAATGGCCAAAATGTTACTCAGACAAAAAGACTCTCTCTTACAAAGAAGAAAAAAACAAATAAAAGGACAAAGCTTTCCTTTAAATGAACAAAGAGATACTAATAGTACAAACGAAACAAATCGATGTATCTTTTAAAATATTTTTGAAATAATGGAATAGATAATTTAGGGACTAATTTGAACTACTGACAAAGAGCAAAATTAAATAGATAAATAGAAAGAGGGAAGTAGTTTAAATAATTATTCTCCTATAATAATCTTAAAACCAGATTTTTCCTTGCTCCAAGGAATCATTTCTGAACACAATAAAGCTATAATATTGTGGAGAGAAGGCGACCAAGTCCATTGAGGCAGCCACTCTATTACCATGCACAGTCACTGCCCCCTGGAAACTGGCATCCTGTGGGGATCATCTCCTCAGCTGGTGGATGAAATATGTGATGAAAATCCCCAGCTGGGTGGTTCTTCAGTAGTGGGGATTTCCCATCATTGAAGCAGCGCTCTTTTCTGACCTAACAAACTAGCTACAGTTGCTGTCATAGAGACAGCATTTGGGGGATAGGGTGAGAGATGTGTCTGTTCCCACTGTATTCTCAGTTGTAAGGATCACACCCCGCAGGACTGAACCGATAGCACTGCTGTTTCATTGCTGTCCTCTGTTAATTTATGTGCATTCATGCCGTTTCCAAAGGCTGCATGGGACCCCAGGTCTGGATTCCCCTTCTCTCCAAATGTCTGCTGCTCACCTGTTGAAGCCGAGGAGGATTTTCCTGTGCTGTCCTTGGAATCAGGACCTGCTTAGCTTTCTTATCCTATGAGGAGTGATATGTCTCAGCAGAGCTTATTAGTGATCAGAAGTTGCTGTCTCATTGCCACTTTTAAAATGTATCTTATTTTCAACAAATTGCCCTTAATACTTGTATCAAGAAAATCAGTCTGAGAACTTGACAGGCATGTGGCTCTCAAGGATGTGCAGCGAGAGTGTGTCATTAAGCGCGGAGTCACAAAAAAGGCAATACGTAATTAGAACGGTGGTCTTAAATGTGAGAAGCGGGCTTGAGAGGTGAAGTTAGCCTGAAGAAGATGGTAACTATAGAGCAGTTCATTAACTAAGATTAATGTTTAATAAACATTTACTGATAAGCTACCAAACTCCAGGCATTCCCACATACATTTATTTTGCACTAGTGATTGTAATTCATACTTAGGTATATTCTGAATGGCAAGGAGGAACAATAGTTATGGTTTTGTTTCTTTTTTAACTGATATATGGGGTACATCATGATTACATTCATTGTGGGGAGTTGGTCTTGTACCTGACACATCTCCTGACGTCCTCTTTGATCTTCTCTTTCAAAGTACTGTAGTTTTCACTATACAGGATTATTTCTGAGTATTTAATTTTTCTTTGTGGTATTTTACAGGAATTGTTTTCCTAATTTCTCAGTGAGTTTATTATTGGTGTGCAGGAATGTTATTGATTTTTCTGTGCTGACCTTGTGTTGTGCTGTGCTACTGAATTTGATTACTAATTCCATGAGTCTTTTGGTGGAAGAGGATCATATTATCTGAAAATATGACTTATTTAAATTCTTTATTTTATAACCATATTCATTTTATTGCTTTCCCTGGCCTGACTGCTTTGGCTAACATTGTGAGAACTGTATTGAACTAAGTGGTGATAGTTGGCACCCTTGCTTTGTTCCTGTTTTTAGAGGGAAAACTTCAGTTACTCCCCATTTACTAGGAATTTGGCCATGGGTTTGTCATAAATGGCTTTTACCAGATTAAGATAAAATCTTTCTATGCTTATTTTCTTTAGGATTTTCAACATGAAAAGATGTTGGATTTTGTCAAAGGCTTTTTCTGCATGTATTGAGAGGATCATGTGATTTTGTACTTGCTTCTATTTATGTGGTATATTAGATTTACTTATTTGCATACATTGAACTATCCCTATATTCCTGGAATTTATCTGACTTGGTCATGATGTATGGTCTTTTTAATGATTTATTATTTTCTGCTTGCCAGTTTTGTATGGAAGATTTTGTGTCTATGTTCATTAAGAGATTGGCCTATAGTTCTGTCCTTTTGAGTGGGTCCTTTTTTGGTTTTGGAATCAAGGTAATGCTAGTTTTCAGGGATGACTTTGGGAATACTCCTCTTTGAATTTTATGTAAGAGTTGGAGGAGTATTGGCATTAGATCTTCTCTGAAGTGTTTTTAGAGTTCAGCAATGAATCATTTATCACCTGGGCTTTTCTTGGTAGTTTTTTCTGTTGTTATTTCTTCAGTGTCATTGACCGGTATTTAATTATTCAGGATTTTTGTATCTTTTTCAGCTTTGCTTGTTCATATGTATCTATCCATTTCTTCTGAATTCCCCATTGTATTAGAGTACAGGTTCTCCAAATAGCTACTATTGATTTGGATTTTGGCAGAATTTGTCATAATTTTGCCTTTTTCATTTCTAATTAAATTGAGTTGGATCCTTTCTTTCCTTTTCTTGCAGGTGATATTGGTTATGTGTTTGTCACCTTTTTTATTCTTTCAATGAATCAAAGAGTTGATTCATTGATTCTTTGTATGATTTTCTTTTCTCAATTCCATTAATTTCTGGTCTGAGGTTTATAATTTCCTTTCTTGTACTATTGTTGAATTTTGATTATTCTTTTTTTTTGGTAACTTGAGGTGCATCATTATTTGGATTCACTTATTTTGGACATGCCCATTTACAGCTATAAATTTCCCTCTTAGAACTGCTTTTTTTGTGCCCATAAGTTCTGGCGTGTTGTACTGACATGATGGTTTGATTATAGCGACTGTCTAATTTCCTCCTTAATTTCTTCTGTGACCCACTGATTATTCAGGAGGGTACTGTTTAATTTTTAACTTGTGATTAAATGTTTTTAATGCATAATTTCTGTTGCTTTTTAGTTTTACTCACTATGGTCTGATAATATGCATGGTATAATTTTGATTCTTTTGTATTTGCTTAAGCATGCTTTTGGAGAACATCTATATATCTCTATATTGAGAAAAATGTTATCTTAGTTACTTTTCTTATTGCCAGGACAAAATATCTGACACCCAAAGTTAAAGGAGGAAAGGTCTGTGTTAACTCACAGTTTGTAGAAGTTTTAATCTGTAGCCATCTGGCTTCTAGACAGGGCAACAAGGAAGAGGAGAAACTGCATGGGAAGGTAGACAAAAAGCAGCCAACAACAAGCTTCCTTTACCTTTTACTCCATTCAGGCTACAAGCCTATTGGATGGTGCCACCCACATCCAGGGTGGGAATTCCCATTATCCACACCCAGAACTGTGCTAAACTAATCAGTGGGCAAATTTAGTTATCATACATTATGATATCATACACCATGTGTGGGGGGGAGCTGGCCCCTTGAACTGTTTCATACATTCTTAATCTGTATTACCATACCCTAGATTCAGCCACCTCCAAACAGCTCCACGTATGAGCACATGAAGCTTTGTGCAAGGGTGCAGGGAATCTAGATACAAGTCATCACAAATGTGTATTTCACTGTTGTGTGAGACACTCTGTAGATATCTATTAATTTTATTTGTCCAAAGGTTTGGTTCAACTGTAATATTTCTTTGTTGATATATTTTTTGTGTAGTCGATCTGTCTATTTGTGACAGTGGAGTATTGAGATCCCCCATTATAAATGTGTTGGTGTTCATGTATTTTTTATGTTCATTAATGATTGTTTCATGAAGTTGAGTGTGTCAGTGTTGGTGTATGTGTGTTTTGAATTGTTATCTCCTCCTAGTGAACTGTTTCCTTAACCATTATGTAATGACTTTGTCTCTTCTAATCAATTTTGACTTGAAACTCACATTTATCTGAAATTAGGATAGAAACTTCTGCTTTGTTCAGTGTTCCTGTTGTATGGAAAATTGTTTTCTATCCTTTGATTTGTAATGTTTGACTTTTTGGGGGACTGAAATATATTTCTTATACAGTGTATACCACTGGGTTTTGTTTCTTTATCTATTCTGTCAATCTGTGTCTTTTGATTGGGGAATTGATACCATCCACATTGAAAGTTTTTCCTGAAAGCTGCTGACCCATTCCTGTGTGTGCATTATTTTCCTGTTGCTATCTTTTTCCCTTCTCCTTTTCCCTTTTAAGAAGTCACTCTGCCAGATGTATTTATTGTGTTTGACTTGTTGGCATTGTTGGCTTCATTGTCTTTTTCCAAGACATTTTGTGATAGTTTTTGTAATGCTAGTTTTGCAGTCATGAATTTTTTGAGGTGCTCATTGTTGTGGAAATAACTTATTTCTTCATCAGTTTTGAAGGAAAGTTTTGCAAGATACATAAGTCTGATTTGGAAGTTTCTGTCTTTTAGGATTTAAAATCCCAGCCTTTAAGGTTTGTGTTGAGGAGTCTGGCATAACTCCAATGGGTTTACTTTTATAAGTGATTTGGTTTTTCTTTGATCATGGCTATTTGGCATTCTATATGCCTCACTTATGTGTATGTTCATTTGGGAAATTTTTTATTATTTCTGTAAATGGTTTTTTATGTTCCTTGTGCTGTCTTTTGATTTTTCACTTTTCCAATTAATCTTACATTAGTCTTCATATTGTCTAACAACTGTTGGATCCATTTTTTAGTTTTTTTTGTTTTTATGGTGTCTGAGTGATGGTCTTTTTGAAAGCACCCCTGAAATTCTGAAGTTCTTTCCTCACATTGATTGCTTTTGCTGCCAATACTTGTAGTGAAATTTTTAATTTCTTGGATTAGTGATTGAAATCTGTTAATGGACTCTAATTCCTTTCTAGACAGGTCATTCACATTTTGTGTTGTTTCAATTAGTTCAGCTAGGTTTTTAGTTTGTCTTCTGAAAGCTCCCTGATCATTTTTTAAACTGCCATTATCTCTTTCACTAATGGTTTAGTTTCTGTGATCCTACTAAGAACCACTTTCATCTGCTTTTTAACTTCTTCTGCTTTCCTATTTAAAAATTTGGGTTTGTTGTTTTTGCTGTTCTCTCCACCAATGCTGCCTGGATTGGCTTTGGAGGTGCTGGGAGATTTGGAGGCATTTTGCTGCTTTGTCTTCTCATGTTTTTAGTGTTTTGTGTTGAATTTTGTGGGAATTTATAGTGGAAAGACTTGTTTGCTAGTCTGGAGTTCCCTTTAGTTTGCTTTTCAGTGATGTACTTTGGGTGTGGCCAACTATAGCTTTGTGTTTCTGTTCTATGATTTGACCACCCCCATTAACTTGGGAGGGGAGGATGCAGTACACTTGGCCAAACACTCAGTTCTCTGGGAATGGACTCTAGTATGATTAATGTCACAAGTCATATCTATGTGTTGGCATACTAAGCAAACCAATTAATAGCAAAAGTTTGCTACCCTGGTAATATTAGGCAAATCTGCTACATTAGTATCATGCAAGAAAAATTTGATAGCAGCATAGAATAAAACCCAATATTGTACCACTGTTAACCAAAGGAAAAATACCCACAATTATAGTATAAATCCTAACACTGACATACAGCTAATATATACTACATGTGACAGCTATCTCCACTATTGGCAGAAAAGAATTCAACCATAATTATACAGAGTCAACTAACATGTAAGGATTAAGGAAACTCAGTGTTACACTATTAAAAATATAAGTGGCTGGGAATGGAAGAATGCAGGAAGAAAACTCTGAAAACTTAAACTACAAGAGATTGGTAGGAGGAGAGAGAAGTAAGACAAAGGATCCTGTTAGCGAGTAGAGGGATATTTATAGAATTGGGTAAAGGTAACAGAGAAAACAAACAAGAAATAGAAGATAATAGAAAAAATGGAGAAGAAAGAAATTATAAAGAAAATAAAAATAAGAAAAACTTAAAGTGAAATTATTAAAAGGAGAAAAAAAGAAAAAAAGCTTAAAAAGAAAAAAAGGAAAAAGGTCAAAAGGAAATTTCCTAAACTCCAATAAACCACTGAACAAGGAAGAGGAAAGGGAAAAAAGTTCCAAAAATTTCTCTGTGTTTTTAATTGAGTGGTTTTACGCTGGGATTCACAATTTTGGATTCTAGCTGTTCTCTACCTAGCCTCAGTGACTGTGATCTTTGAGCTGCTCCCCGCTACTATTTCAGAGACCGCTCTGCAAGCTGAGACATGTCTCTACTCACTCCAGTAGCTAGGGAAGGCAGTGAGACCCCAGATTTTGCCAGATGCAGGTAGTAGATTGAAAACTTAAGTATTCAATGTCAAGATTTTCAAATGTAGTTTCACGGCAGCGGAGCCTGGCCTCAGGCCATGCGAAGCAGGACCTGTGCACAGATCCTTCAGCGGGTCTCCTTTCAGGCTGCTCCCTATACATAAGTGTTCTCTGTGGCTCTCTGTCTTTCAGCCAGTCACTGTGGGAGAGAAACATTGGAAAGCCTGAAGTGAACCTGTTCTGCAGCCGTTCTGAGTTGAGTTGTAGGTTCAAATACTTAACCCTTTTTTGGAATGATGCTCAACCCCACATTCTTTCTTGAGATGTGATAGCACCTGTTCTGGGATCTTTCTCCAGCTGCTGGTTCTTATGGGAGCAAAACTGATGTTGTCCCTGTAGTTCACAACAATTGCTGGCTCATTCCATTGCCGTTTCCCCCTGAGAACCCTGAAGTCCCCAGTGTCAGGCCAGTGAGGAAGTCTAGCCTGTTTCATTTCCCTCTCTGTGTTGTAGTCTGCCTCTTTAACTTCTCTGTAGCTTTAATTTTCCTGTTAGTTCTTTATTGATTACCAGGAATCTACTTGTCTCTCTCTTTTATTCTTCCCCAAGTCATTATTTTCCAATGTCTGGATTCCAAAGCTTGGAGAGGACAGGAGGAATCACTCATCAGTCCGCCAGTTTTTGTATGTCCTTTTAAAATCATAGGACTTTAAAAAATCAGACATTTTATAGACATGCACCACCACACCTGGCACTCTCTATGGTGTTTATGCATTGACCTAAACATTTCCTTACAGAATTATAGGTTGAACAGTACAGCTGAAGAGTTACAGCACTGTAATTTGACCAAATATGCATGAGTTTGCCAGAGATGCAACTGGGGTTTCCTAAACCCCAAATACTCAGGAGAACTCAAGCAAGCAGTGTTTGTTGATAATAATTAATCCATGCATGTAAATAGATCTTTCCTTGAGTTACTTAATTTTCCATCTCTTTTTTATTATTAGTATATGTTTGCCATATACCATAGTTACATTCATCTTGGGAAACTGGTACATACACATATCAAATCTTGATCATTTTTACTGCTACCCCTCCCCTGTTTCTTCCTCTCTCCGTTTTTTCTTATATATTCTTCTCATCTCCACAGAAGCTATCTCACTGCTTCCTACCACCTTTTTTATTTTCTTTTTTATTGTAAAAGTAAAAGAGCAAAAATATATTAACAAGCAGACAGCCACTTACAAAGTAGCACAAGAATAGTACAATCAAAACTGAATTGCAGACAAGGTGACAGGAAATTAACAATGGTTGTTGTGTTACATATTGAGAACTCCAAAGTGTATACTCAGGAAAACAAATATAGACGTTAAGATTGATCAAACAGCTAATCATTAATTGTGCCTTACAATACAGCAACAGAAGTCAGTGGTACAACTATGTTAGCCATCCTGCACATACATACATACAGACATAATTATCCTTTTCTTCCTTTTCTCTTTCCCCTCATCCCAGTTGCTCCATACTTTTGAGCAGTTTCCTTTCATTTCACAATGTTTATCATACCTCCTAATTTATATTCACACTTTCAGGTTCTTACACTAGTGATGCAATACATTGCTTACACATGCTCGTCTGATTTAGTTCACTTATAAGTATGGCCTCTAGTTGTGACCATTTACCTATAAAATCCTCAAGTTTGTCTTCATTTATAGCTGAGTAATATTCCATTATATAAAAATGCCACAATTTTTTTATCCAATCCTCAGTGGATGGACATTTGGGTTGATTCCATGATTTAGCTATTACAAATTGCGCTGCTATAAACATGGGTGCACAAATATTGCTGTAATATGATGTTTTCAGATCTTTTGGGAAAATACTCGTAAGCGGAATAGCTGGGTTGAATGAGACCTCTAGACCTAGTTTGCTGAGGAATCTCCAAACTGATTTCCACAGTGGTTTCACCAGTCTGCATTCCCACCAGCAGTGGAGAAGAGTTGCTATTTCTTCACAGCCTCACATTTGTTATTGATTGATTTCTTAATGCTAGCCATTCTTACTGGGGTGAGATGAAATCTCAATGTTGTTTTAATTTGCATTTCTTGAATGAACATTTTTTCATGTATTTATTTGCCATTTGTATTTCTTTATCTGAGAAGTGTGTATTAATCTCAGATACCCATTTTAGGATTGGGTCTTTGAATTTGGGGAGGTTGATGTTTTTTAATTCTTTATATGTTCTAGATAGAAGACCTTTGTTCAAAGGACAGCTGGCTAAGAGTTTTTCCCAATTTGTGGGTTTTCTTTTTACTGTGCTGGTGATTTCTTTAGATGTGCAAAAACTTTTCAGTAAGATGAGGTCCCACTTGTTGATTCTTTGAAGTGTTTCCCTTGTAGTTTGATTTTTGTTCATGAGCTCTCTGCCTACTCCTATGTCTTCAAGATTTTTGCCTACTTTTTCTTCCAATAGATTTAGCATTTCTGTTTTAATATCAAGATCTGTGATCCATTTTGACTTGAGTTTGGTGCATGATGATAGACTTGGGTCTATTTTCAGTCTTCGGCAAGTGGCAAGCCAATTTTTCCAGCACCAATTATTAAAAAGGCTATCTTTCTTCCAGTGAGCTTGTTTGGCCCCTTTGTCAAGGATTAGGTGGCTGGGTGTGTCTGTGGTTTTGTTTGCATCTTCCTTTCTGTTCCATTTATATTCAGGTCTATTTCTAGCTAGTACCAGGTTGAGTTTATTACAGTAGCTTTGTAGTGTAATTTCAGGTCAGGGATTGTAATTCCACCTGACTTGTTTTGGTTGCCCAGGATTGCTTTTACTATTCTGGATCTCTTCTGGTTCCAGAGGAATTTAAAGAATGTTTTCTCTAGATCTGTGAGATATGCTAATGCTATTTTAACGGGAATTGCATTGAATCTGTACAACAATTTTGGTAGTATGGCCATTTTCACAATGTTGGTTCTTCCTATCCATGAGCAAGGAATATTTTTCCATTTATTAAAGTCCTCCTCGGTCTCTTTTTTCAGAGTACTGTAGTTTTCATTGAATAGATCTTTTACTTCTTTTGTAAGATTGATTCCTAAATATTTCAGTTTTTTGGATGCTATTGTGAAAGATATGGTTTCCTTAATTTTTCTCTCTGTCTGTTTGTTGTTTGTGTACAGGAATCCTACTGATTTTTGAGTGTTGACTTTGTGTCCAGGTACACTACTGAATTTGTTGAGCAATTCGAGGAGTCTTCTAGTGGAGTTTTTGGGATCTTCCATGTAAAGTGTCATGTCATCTGCAAGTAGTGATAGTTTTACTTCTTCCTTTCCTACCCGTATTCCTTTTTTTTTTTTTTTATTTTAGAAACATAAAAGTACAAAAACATATTGACAAACAGACACCCATTATAGAAAATAGTACAATCACAACTAATCTATAGACAAGGTGATATGGTCTCAACAGTAGTTGTTGCTTTATCCATTGATATCTTCGAATTGTAGATGTATGGACCCATATATAGACATGCAAATTTAGTCAGACAGTTGTTCCTCTCAACAACAGAAAAAAAAAAAAAAAAAAAAAAAAAAAAAAAAA
>PVLD010026822.1:0-21635 GCA_004027595.1 Dinomys branickii
TTAATCCAGTCTTCTGTGGATGGGCACTTGGGTTGCTTCCACATTTTAGCTATTACAAATTGTGCTGCTATAAACATGGGTGCACATATATCAGAGTGATATGATGTTTTTAGATCTTCTGGGAAAATACCCAGAAGAGGAATAGCTGGTTTAAATGGAACCTCTAGACCTAATTTGCGGAGAAATCTCCAAACGGCACAAGCCTTTTTTTAAACTCCCAATACAATTCAAAGTTTAGAAAGCTTTGGCATTTTTACAGATTTATCATCTTCACTGAAACACTTGAACTCTTATTTTGTGTCAAGTGCATCTGTCTGAGCTGGAGAATCATCCCCCATAGTCTTGCTCTGAAGGAACTGTCGAGTTTACAAACCCCTTGCATTTAGATACCAAGAGAAAATATCTTTTTTTTTTTTTTTTTTTTTTTGAGATAGGGTCTTGCTATGCAGTTTAGGCTGGTCCTTAGCTCACTTTGTAGCCCAGGCTGGTCTCAAAGTTGCAACAATCCTCTTGCCTAGGATTATACGCATGCACCACCATGCCAAACTGAGAAAGTATTTCATATAAAATAAATTTCCTAAAACATTTTTCTTAGAAATTTGAATTTTTGTGGCCTTATGATCTCAGCTATGTCAGTGGGAAGCATGATAATTCATTTCTGATGTGATATTCTTGTAACTGTGGGCCATAGGGTTATTTTCCTCCATTATTTCCTTGCATCTTTCAAAAAAATTTAGCCGAGTTATCCAAATTTAACCTGTTCCCTAGGTTGTTCCCTGTCTTTCTCTGCAATATGTAACACATACACTTTTGAAAGATCGTGCTGTCTGCATCGTGTCTCCTCTTTTGGACCCAGGCATTGCTCTCCTTTCGAAACTTGTGATGATTCTGTTGTATTTTTATACCTAGTGATAAGTGATACATTCAGTGATTTTTCTATAGATTACTTTTCTGAGCCACTCCTTACTTTTATTCAATAAGATCCCACTTAGTGGTTTGCTTGTTGGGGGATTACTGTAGCTTGGGCTTTAGCTTGCTATCTTTTTCTCAGTTAAGTTCCTTTTGTCCAGAATCACAATTCCTGAACATAGCAAAAGTAAAATATTACCCACTTTCTGGTATAATGCTGTGAACGATAAGATGTGTATAGATGACTGTGATAAATATCCCCTTTTATACGTAACTGTGGGTCCTCCGGGTCCCTTCGGATTGAATCATTGTTTTTCAGCTTGGCTTAGTTCTCTTTCTCTACTCTTTGTCTTACACATCACTACTGTTTTAATCCAGATTGTGAACATAAAAACACTTTTAAAAATGATCGTAGAGTTTAAACATCTTTTCTAAATTTATTCCATATCTCCTGTTCATTTAACAAATCTTATTGTAGTGACTGGATATTTCAGGCAGAAGTCTGATTTTGATTTCCGTCTCTGTTTTTGGACATTATTAGAAAATAATTTCATTAAGAGCTTTGTCTAACAATATGTGAGGTATCTATATTCCAGGTACAGCAAAATGTAATACCCTCTTGAGCTTTTGGTGACTCCACTCAGCCTCTATTCTAATGCCAGTGATTATTCTAAATGATAATTGAAGATATTCCCATGACCTATTCCTGCAAGAGTCAATTTCAAGAGCCATGCTAAAATGTTCATCCTCTGGTAATTTTCTCTGAATATGTCTATTTTAAGATTACTTTTACAGTTTGATGCCCAGTTAAGTGCCTGGATAAGTTTGGGTGCCAATAATTCATGTTTTCCCACTTCACTGATTCTAAGTACACACACACACACACACACACACACACACACACACACACACACCCTGAAACTCCAGTGGAAACAAACAAATGAGTTTCATGTATAAGCAATCTGGTGACCACTAAACCTGAGGGAATGGTATGTAGGGGATGGTGACTCTTAGCATATCATTTTAAAGATAGAATAATTCTAGTCTTAGTACAAGCCTCAAAATGTGTCTTGAGAAACATCCTGGCGAGGTTGTAAAAAGTTAACTTTACAGTCAACTTTGCCTGGAATGCTTCTCCAAAGACAACACATGGGCCCAGATAACCCTCTATGACCCTGCCTGGGCTGTTTTATCCTTTCCCTGGCCCTAGATAAACACTGTAACCAGCTCTGAATCAGCAAATGTAACATCCCCATTTGTAACATGGAAACCCAAAACATATTTAAGAGCTGAACAAAGACTAGCAGGTACCAGCGTCTCCTAACTTGTTAGTTGGAAGACGCATGGTGGCCGTTCTCAAATTCACTAAACTCTGTTTGCCCTAAATAGAGTTCTTCAGTCTTCTGTGGAATTCAGCCCGCTTTGTGGCTACAGTATTTGTATTTACTAATTCCAACAGAAACTTGAAAGCACCCATGTTTATAGGCAAGACTTGTCTGATTTGCTTATTCAAGGTTGACATGAAAAACTAGACATGAAAAAGAAAAACTGAGGTGGACAAATCCTTCAACTGACCTCCTTGCACAGAGCCTAGGAGTCCTTAAACTCCTTGGGGCAGATGATAAAACAGTAAGTGAGGAAATGGGGAGCTGTTGCCTTTTACCTACTCAGTAAATAAAAGGCTGTCAACCACCATATTAGCTGGGACTGATAAGGGAACGTGGTTGGAAACACTGCTGTTCCTGTCTTATGTCATGTTACAGTTTCTCTGGGAGGCTTAATGATTTTTATGTCCAGAACTCGGATATCCAGGGTGTTCCCCAATTTTACTAAATATGAGTTTCTGGTGGTGGGAGCCAAGTTTCAGTGTTTTTTTTTAAACAACACCAGATAAGCTCAACATGGAGCAAAGTTAGGAAACCAATGAGCTACATCCCTTCATTCTGCACGTTCCCCTCATGAGATGTGAGCTAACGCTCTTTTATGAAAATCTGAAGATGGAGGAAAAGAATGTCTTTCCCCAGACACTGAATAAATCATCGAGTCCCTTATTCTTATATGCATTTTCTTTAAAAAGAAAATATTAATACCTTACTTCAG
The DNA here is from genome assembly GCA_004027595.1 of Dinomys branickii. NCBI lineage: Eukaryota > Metazoa > Chordata > Mammalia > Rodentia > Dinomyidae > Dinomys > Dinomys branickii. The sequence goes on from PVLD010026822.1 coordinate 3,010, forward strand.
AGTTACTTTTAAAATTATACTATAATTTACTAACACATACTAGGTATTCAGTAGACATTTTTCCTTCCTGTTAGAAGATCTGATTTTAATCATCAGTTACATATAAAAAGAAAGCTCTTGTGTAGTGAATTCCTGCAATTCACAGCAAAGTTATCTCATCACCTGTTCTGAATCTAGGCTTACCTTTCTCATAACTGAGACAGGCCCTGGCTACTTTTGGCACAGTTTTTAGTTTTCTGCCTTCTCCTAGTTCCTCAACATTACAATCTGAATATCTGCACTAAATAATCGCCTCTTGGGGAGCATTCCCCAATAGGATAAGTAGAAACAACCTATTCAGCTCACCACCATCCCCCCTCCCAACCCGAGTTTCTGCTGCTGCAGTCCTCTCTCACAGTGGGCACCTTGCACGCCTAACAGTGATGTGCTGGCACCTACCACTGAGAACTCCCCATAGGAAACCTGATGGCTAATGCCCTGGACCCCAGTGCAGGTTTCAGCTCCAAAGATCCTTGGTCTCTCTCTTGCTCCCCAGCTACTTGCTGAGCATATGTCTGCATGGCTGCCCTTTTTCTCTTAGCCTTTTGAAACACACTATCCTCTCCTCTCTGGGATCAGTGAGTTTTATTCTGTTTCTGTAATTTCCATGTATTTTCTTGTGCTGGTTCTTTGTGTCTGACCTGTCTGGCAGATCTGAATAACTGTTCCTTGTCAGGTTTTCCTAGGGAGTAGCTATCTTGGCAGAAATAAACTGGACTCAGGTCAAATAAAGACATAAGAACATTCCCCAGAATCAACAAATTTCTTGCAGGAGAGACAATAGCTCAGGTATCAGACACATAGCCACTAGGCTGTCTATTATAATCAAAGATATACACCATGGAAACATCCATGACTAAATTAGAAGGAGCCCTGTTGGAGAGCAAGAGTGGAGTTGATAGTACCTCCTCAGAGAGAAACCTCAAGACCAAATTAGATGAAAATACAACTGCCTAATAGGAGTCCTTAGCTGTCTGTAAATATCTAACTCAAATTAAAAACAAACAATGTAATTTAAACAACAGCTCTGTAGGTTTTAGAACTTAACAGCATATCTATTCTTTATAGTGCCACCAGTGCCTTACTTCAGATATTTATAAATTCAGAAAAAACAGAAAAAGCAATGCAGTTGATAGAGATATCATACCAATTAAATTTTAAAATACTTTCATTTCAGTTGTGTTCACTGTATTCTACTATTTAAATAGAATTTTTAAAATGCATCATATTAACAAAGGAATTAAGATGAATTATATACATGTACCAACTCCAGAAGGAATGTAAATATTTTGTACTGCAAACATGTACTAATAAAAAATGCATCTCAAGTTTTAGATAATAAGATGTTTATACATATCATTCCTATAATAACCCTTCTACTAGATACATATTCTCAATAATTTATATGAATATATATACATATCAAATAATTTATATAAGTATATATGTTATTTCATGTAATTATAAATTCAGAAGAAACAGAAAAGGCAATGTAAGTGATAAAGTCATAATGCCCATTAGATTTTTAACATATTTTTTAGTTCAGGTATGTTTATTATATCTCATGATTTAAGGTAGAATTAAAAAGAAATTTCAACTTTTAGATTAGAAGCCATACATTCTGACTAGAAATTCAAACTGCTTGCCTATTCAGCTTTATTAGTTCATTTGATTTCTTAGCTGCATTTTACTTGTTAAAAGTAATTAACCAATCCTGGTAAAATTAAATTTTTAGTTCATCTATATTTTCTAAATTATTCAGATTAATATGTAAATTTAGTATATGGAACAAGCATGACTTGTGCAGTGTGGTCAAATGTCTCCCACTGTTTATTTCACTTTGTTCAGGTGGGCCTAATCTGTCCATTGGCCAGGTCCTACAGTCTTCGTGTTCTGATATTAGGGTGTTGTGTTAATATAGAAGTAGAAACATCAAAACTTGAGCCCTTTCAAAGTATTATGTTCTCTTTATCTTACCTAAGCACTGCTTTGATGAGGACTTCCTACAGTGGGGAAGAGAGGATATTCTGGGTAACTTCTTCCTTTCACTGCTAATATTTCTATACCCCAAATCTTCTTGGCTAACAAAAATGTCTGACCTTTTTGTATGTCTCGCCCTTTCCTTCAGGGAAGCAAAAGAGAAAAGAGGGCCACAAAGGTCATACTTGAATGATGATTTTCAGTGAACAAGAATTGAGTCTCTGGTCTTGGAAAATACTTAAGCTGAGACTGTTTAAGAATGCTTTCCTAAAACCTTTTGATTCTTTTCATTGGGTATTTCACATTTATAGTTTCAGTCTCGGCCTCAAACAATTAGTAACTCTATTTCACCTTTGGCTGAGTTGTGTTCCCCCATTATAGTGAAATGGATTAAAAAATACAAGCATCTATCTTTCAAATCTCTTCTCAAGTCATCCTCTGATATCCAGCAAACAGATTTCCAATTTAACAGCTTGTGGATTATTAAAGTATTAACCCTATTTTGGGTGACAAAAGAGACAAAGAAATCCATAGCAAAAGCAAGAGCTACAGAAATGTCCAGCAAGATGAAGAATATGAAGAAAGAAGTCACTGATTATATCTGAGACTGGGAGAATGTTTTCAAAAGCAGTGGGATTGGAAGCCAGATTGCAGGAGGTTTTTGGGAATGGATGGTAAGGAAATGAATGCAGATGGCTCTGAATGCTGCCCCCGCCAGCAGGTGCTGGAGAAGTTCCTGGGCTTACTGGTTCCATTCCAAATCTTGTAATTTTATTGACTTTCACAACCCATCATACTGGGGATTGCAAATGGACATTCTGGCTTTAGTTTGAAATGCGTAGCCTGTTGTTACTTACAAAAGCAGTATTTCTCTCGTTCTTAAGCCCATATCACTTCATTAAACATAAGCTGAAAGAGTCAGCCGTACCAGAGAGCCAGCCATTCTTCCTCAGAATTCTTTGTAAAACATTTACAAATTGGTAGGGAGACAAGGTTACTATTACAAACTTAGCTTGATTGGAGGTTCTAGCAGGAGAGCACAGTTGCTCCTATGCCCTTGACCAAGGAGACATCATCCTCTGTCAGGGTGGTTGTCCTCTTCCACCGAGGGTGCATCTTGGGAGGATGCACAGGAAGTAGTGACAGAGGAAGGGAACACCTGCCTAGCCCACCATATCAACCCAATCAGCCCTGGAGGCCAGTGGAATGATAGATGTCACAGCCAGCTCGCCTTCCCACCCACTATTGTAAAGCTAGAAAGGTATTATAATACTTTCAAGTGAACAAAGACCAGACTGCAAGAGGCTCTGGGGGAGAGTCTGCCCCTGGTAACTGGCACTGAGTTGACCTAAAATCCTGATTAACATAATTGTGAAAATGATATAAGATGAAGAGGACTGCCATACTTAAAAAGTGACTCAGAGAATAGATGCGGGGGTACAGTATTTCTTTAGGGAGCATAACATAGAACACTGTGTCCCAGGAATCATAAAAATGTTAAGCCTGGTTTTAATATAAATCACATATGCACACTCTAGCATTAAATGGGCCCAATTAATGACTAACATTCTCTAGCTTTAGCTTTCTCTAACTTTAGCAGCATCTTCTCAATAACAACAGTTATTTCTCCCATTGAATTCCTGACAAACTATAAAGGAATGATCTTGGGGACGTTCAGTTTACTAACACTGTTAGATAGTTTCATTTCACTTTTTGATATCAGGTGTATGTTGAGGCCATTCCAAATACAAATGTCAGAGAGAAAATTTTAATGGAACTGAATAGCCAGCTTCTCACGTGGAATTTTAAGTTTCTCCCCCGACCCCACGCACTCTGCAACCTCTTTGCGAGCTTTCTAGGATTCAGTGTTTTTTAAAAGCTCTGTTTGCTCTCACGAAAATTCACAAATGTAACCTTCCTTATTCAAGATCACTACTGTAAAATTAGAGATAGACTCTCTGACCTCCAAATGACAGAAAAGATAGATAACAAGAGGTTCTGAGGAATCTAGTTTATTTGGAAGCTCAAATTTTAATACCCCCATCAGAAGGTAGAGAAGTTCAATGTGTTATTTCTGGGTCGCAAGATTTAAATTATTGATTTGATTCAAACCATTACTGGTTTTCCATGAGGTTCTTGCCAAATAAACAACTCACTTAGCTTGCTAACTTTTGTATTGTTCTCCCTACTACCCACTGACCGTCAGAACTGCTTTTTGTGGTTTGAATATGAGGAACAGAAGATTATGTTCAATGGGCTTTTCCCCAAGCACCAATGTCTGAAGGAATCTTTTAACTTGTGGAAGGAAATTCCAAACCTATCAGATGGTAGAGAAATTAAATCAAACCTACATTCTTTTACCTCTGTCTTACCTGAAGGAAACACTCCAAGTTTGCTTGAGCACAAATGTATAAAATTCTGGAACTTTGAATGATGCTATCTGAAGCTGTTTTATGAATACAAAGAGAGCATTTTAAAAGTTCCCTATATAAAGCTTATTAACTCATATAAACATGCTTATACATTTCTTTGCTACATACAAAGGGTGATCAAAAATATGGTTAAAGTTCAATATTTAAAGTATTACACTAAAAGACATAATAAGACATAATGAGATTAATCCCCCTCAAAATACTCCCATTGTTTTTATGATTTTTTTCTTTAAAATAAAACAAACACCCCCACTTGCTTCAAACGTATTTGTTTTTGCTCCTTTCTAAAGCAGCTCTGGAGGTCTTGTTTCACAGGGGTCTTTATGACCAAAAGCGCTGTGAGGGCGGCTGCTCTGTGCCCCCTAATGGAAAAGCGAGCTCGTATGAGTACCACAGCATGTCCTCACTCACCATATTCACCAGGTATGGCTCTGTGTGACATCTGGCTCCTCCCCAAATCCACATGACTGTGAAAGGTACACGGTTTGAATTAATTCAGGACACTAAGGCAGCCACAGCAGCATAAGTAACGACATCTGTGAAAAAAGACTATTAGAACTATGTTAGAAGGTAGTGATCACAATGGGATACTTGGGGAAGTAACTGAGGGGAAGTATTTTGAGGATGGTGAATGGAAATGTGTCTTTTACTGCAATAAAATTAAAAAAAATTTCGATCTTTTTTTATCAAAACTTGTATGTTTTATGAGTATGCTTTATATAAAATATAAACACACTCGGTTTGGTGCTATGTATCCTTTTCTTCTTTTAATAAAAGAAGTGCCACTTTTTAGATAAGCAGAAAGCCACCAACAATACACTGCGCTCTTCTCGGTCTTCCAAGGTAGATGTACTTCTGTAAGTAGAATAAACCTTATGAACACTCTATTTCTGTGATTGCAGAGTATGAATACTTTGTTAATATAATATAAAACAAAATTTATCAAAAAATAAGTGATCATATAGGAGGATAAAACTGTCAGCAGTGAAAACTGTCAGTGAAGATCATTATCAATCAAAGTATAAACAAATAATTTTTTCTTGATATGTGAACAACCTCTACATACCAGTAATATAATTCCCAATAAAGTCATCACATAAGTGAAAAGGAAGTTCACAAGAAATGAAATGCCAATGACTTAAATTAATAGAAAAAAGTACAGTGTACCTTACTCATAACAGAAACAAAAATTTTAAGAAGTTGGAAAAGGTAAAAAAAATAGATATTGTCTGTCAAGTCTATCAGAATTTTTCTCTCAAAATTGCTGATGTAAAATAAACTACCATACCAGGACTTCTGTTACAAACTGTGTCTAGATGTCTCTCCAAAGCTCACATGGTTGTAGGTGGGGCTTTTCAGAGGTTGCTGGATCTAGGGGTGCTATGCTGGGATTAAGGGTGTTTGATAACTAAATTAGTCCACAGACTGGCTTGGCATAGTCCTGGGGGTGGGTGATCGGAAGGCCCATCCTGGGTGTGGTTAGCATCATTGAAAAGGTAGGTACCCTGTGTGGATATAAAGGGACAGAAAAAATGCAGGCCTGTTCTTTGCTACAGTTCTTTGCTACTTTGCTGCTTTCTGCCCAGCATGAATTGCTTCTCAACTGTGACGCCTCGAGGCTCTGTTACCTTGCCTTAGAACCAGCCAACTATGTACTGAAACCTCTGAGTATTGTGGACTAAATAAATCTTTCTTCCTTCAGTTTTGGGTATCAGTTCTTTTGTATCAGCAACAAGAAAAAGTAACTAAGACAAACTTCTTTGGATGCAATTTTTAACATATATTGACAGTATTAATGTTTATTTGCCCTTACCCAGAAATTTTATTTTATACCAATGCTGGGAAAATGAGTGAGTGCATATAAAAAAAAAATTCTAGAAAGTTTATAAAAGAAAGTATAGAAATTACCTAAATGGCTGTCATAAAATGATTAACAGATTCTGATAAATATACAGAATGCAATATTTTATAGTCATTGAAAGAACTGTAACTCAAAAGTATGGTAAGTGAATAAAATAAATCTGTAGACTACTATGTACAATGTATCAAATTATGAACTGAATGGAAAATTATCTCTATAGCAAATAATAAATTTTATTTTTGTTAACATTAGTACAGCTGAGGTACATTAATAGGTCAAAAATTGTTCTCAGTATCTTCTGCTTTTCCTTTAAAATGTTTTGCCTTGAATATACAGTAACTATTCATCAACTATTCAATTTCTTTAATAGTTACTGCTATTCTTGTTTTTACTGACTGCCAATAGTGTCACAGAGTTCAGTCAGTTCAATTTCAATTGAGAATATTAATAAAGTGAACCATATTAATCACAGCATTGTTTACTAAGAGGAAATGATTTTGAACTGTGCATTTGTACACTTGATCTTCATAAAATGTAAGAAAATACACGGGGGGGGGTGCTGTGAAGAGCCAGAAAGGAGCTATGATACCTTGAGCTCCTGCTGTGTTCCAGGAACTTTCCACATATTCTGTTATTCAGCTCTCCTAAGAGTTATGCACAGTGGGCTTCATCATCCATGCTATAAGTGCCAGGATCAATGCATGAGATTATTAAAAAATTTGCCAAAGTTATCTAATTGAAAATATAAAAATTGTGATTTCAATGCTGCTTTACTCAGAAATATTCAAAAGGATCTGCTACCATGCTACACAAGGAGGAGCACCACCACTGTGGTTGTAGAGGAGGACCTCCTGTTGCCTGTGACAAATCCCCAGGTCCTAGCTGGCTTTGCACCTTGCTTCCCCTCAGTACAGGGGTGCAGAGGTGATTACCAAATGACCAAGCTGATTCAACAATGAGGCCAATGCCCCATAGAAGTGGTAAGCCCAAAGGAGTTGGCTACTTCAGAAAGAAACAATGGATGGGAAGGCAGAAATAACCCCAGGAAAATCCCACTACTGTTTTAAAATGCAAAAATAGCAACTTTTAAATGGTGCAATAGAGTTGAAGAAATTCAGTTCAGTACTTGCCTTTGCAAGTGCAATTCTGGCACTTCCAAATTGCCCGAATGAGTTTAATTAGCCATTTTTAGAAAAGGGGTTCATTGTATGGGCCTGAGCCACAAAACAGCTATACTACAATTTCATTCCAGGACTAAAGTGTTACACTACCCCTGAGACTGAATGAAAGATAAGCATGGGAGACTGATGCAGAGAAGATGAGAACTCAACATAGATCCTCTGAGAACAGCAGAAACCCCTGCAAAGTTCAAGGTCAGGCCAGGAAGGATATAGGACCTGCATTCTCTTGTGGAGGCCAGGTTCTGTAGATGTGGGGGAGGCCAGAGATGGCCTAGCCTGAAGGTGGCGGCCTTAGTTCCAGTGCTTTGCTTCAGACCCTGCCACACTGTTTACATCCAGCAGAGACCGGCTTTCTGATTGCTTCCCTATCCACCAATGGAATTAGCAACGTGACTCAGCTTGGAAAGTAACCACATATTGGGATTAAGAGAAAATGGGACCTCATGAGCAGAGAGGGGCATCCAATAAATCCACAGGCTACAAAGTAGAGTAGAGAGGAACAGTTTCTTTGGTTCCAAAGAGTGAACTTTTTGAAAGAAAAATGAGAAAGATTAGGGCATGGCAAAACTATCTGGGGAAGCTGGTATGGTCCCAGAACAAATGATTCTAGAAAACATGCAGAAACTATCCCCAAATCCATGCACATGGACTCCTTATGAGAACTCAAGCAGGTTTTCAATAGAAGGCTCAGACCCGATGTCAGCCTGAGGTGTGGGATCTGACCATCACCTCTCAGGCTCCATGTGTAGAAGTTCCTGTTGTTTTCATCAAGACATCATGGCTTAAAAGAAAACACCATGCCATGAAAAGATTACTATCATGGCTTTCCCCGTGAAAGCCTACCCTGGGTCCTCCGGGGTGACTGTTACCTTACTTTGTCCTGTTTTACTCAGCCAAGGCTCACTCTGCAGAGCCAGTTTCTCACTTAAGCTTCATTTTTACTTTTTCAAATAAAACTTTGCCACATTCTGCTGATTTTGTTCAGTTCTTTGTTCGCGATGAGAAGAACCTGAAATCCAGCTCTGGAAGGAGAGGAAGAAGCCCCAAACCTGACAAAGTTTATTTGGGCACTTTCAGAAGACTACCTGGTTCCAAAAACTTCACTTGGAAATGCATAGGAAAACTTTTGATCCATATTTAATCCTTTTTTCTTTTATATGCTGTTTGGAGTTTTATTTCCTATATTCCTCTTTCTTTTTTCTATTCTTACTACTATCTTTGATTTGGTACACTTTTTGTCTTTCTCTTGATTTTTAAAACTTTGTTTCATTGGATTTTTCTTCAGTTTACTATTTTCTTTTATTTCTCCTTTTATTTTTCCTGATTTTTATGTACTAACATTAATTTACTCCTTAATAGGATCCTATATTTCACTTTTATCACCTTCTCATCTTCCATTGCTTAATTTTTCAAAGTTTACTTTTTGCATGGCCATTCCTCATACCCTCCACCCCTACAGTGTAACATTTAAGTATTATGAGTCTATACATAATATATATTTTTTGAGACAGGGTCTTGCTATGCAGTTCAGGCTGATCTTGAACTCACTTTGTAGCCCAGGCTGGCCTTGAACTCTCAATGATTCTCCTGCCTCAGCCTCCTGAGTGCTAGGATTACAGGTGTGCGCCACCAAGCCTGGCCTGAGTCCATACATATTTAATTAACTATATCTTATTACAATTGGACACATATCATTAGAGGAGGTAAAATTGCTTGACTAAATAAATAGACTGCAGATATAGTTCTTTGTCTTAGCGTCTTATACTGTGATGATACATCTCTTTTCTATGTTTAAGTGTGGTACACTGTTAATTTTTAGGGTTTGGCAATACCTAGCTTATACTTGACACTATCGTTGTTGATTTTATTACTACAGTATAGACAAGATGATATAGTTGTTGCTATCACTTGGTCTTTTTTTGTATGCCCTTACAGCATGTGCATGGCCTGGGGGTCATAAATAATATATGAGCCGTTTGTAAAGAACTGGGTATTGAAGTAAATAAGCTACAATCTACCAGGTCAAATAAGTACAGGTGCTGGATCCTGGGACAGAATCAAAGAAAAACAAGTAGTCATGCCCAAAGTGTATTTCAGAACAGTAAAAACTAACAAAGTCTCCATATTAGCAGCATAGCCAGCTACTATAATCAACCTGGAAGCTTCATCAAAGAAAAAAATGTAAAAAAAAAAAAAAATGAGGAGACAAGAAACAGAATGAAGGCACAAAGTTGGAGTTTCCTCAAAGTTGATCCACAGGAAACCGAGGAGAGGAAGTCAAAGACTACGCTCATGATTTATCTGAAAGGATAACAGCAGAGGTAACAAAACAGATCACTAAGGTACACTGTGAAATGAAGGAAGATATAACAACAGAAAATTATCTAAAGGAAACAAAAGACTAATAAACAATAAAAAGCTAACAGAACTTATAAAGAGAGAAACACAAATAGCAAAAGTGGAAAAAGATGAGTCCATAAAGAAGCACCAAACAAAAATCCAGAGGATTAAAATTTCTATTGAAATTACAGGCAACAGAAGCAATCAATGAGAAGAAAGAGTATCAAATTTAGAAGACTGGGCTGTCTTTAGTGATTAATTACTGAAAAATATATTTAAAACATCAAAAGAGAGACACTTCTGGGAAGATGGCCGAGTGGTGAGCAGCAGAAAATCAGCCTCTCTAAAACTTGAAATCTATAGCAGTACTGGGGATTGAACTCAAGACCCTGCGCTTGCGAGGCAGGTGCTTATTCCACTGAGCTATATCCCCAGCCCCTAAAACTTGAAATCTAGATGCTGGAATGTAGCAATGTGATGAAGAGAAGAAACAGAGCAGAGGTCTCCGGGACCCAGCAAGAATCTAAAGCAAGAACTGGAGCCCATGTGGAGAGCAAAGAGAGGGACTGCAATGTAAAAGTGATGTGGCAAATGGTTCTTCTCTCTAAATTCTGCTTCATGACTTGAGAGAGGTGGCTTAAATCTACAGACGCCCAGTAACTGTGACTCCAGAAGCTTTCACAGAAACACACAGTACCAGTGGAGTGGAGTAATGCACACTGCAAGCATTGGTGACTGTTGAGTGACTCCAGTTCAGACATCCTCAGGACAGGGCAACTGGTAAGATGCCATTTTGGAAAGGGCCAGTTAAGAAAAAGAAAAAAGCGTTCCGAGCAGCTATACGTTGGCTCCATCTTGTGGCTCCCAATGCCAGGATGAGGCATAGCAGTAGGAAATACCCTGAGTCAGGGAACAAATCCTAGTGTACTCAAATATTTAAATTAAATATAAACAGGCATGAAAAATCAAATAAGCATTAATACAATTCTTATGGGCAAGTAAATTCCAAACTTTCACAAATAGATCAACTAGACAAAAAAATCTACAAAGAAATATCAGAACTGAACCAAAACTTTCAACAAATGGACTTAGTAGATGTCTACAGAGTGTTCCACCCCACAGTATCAGAATACATATTCTTTCAGATGCACATGGGACATTCTACAAATCAGACTTCATACTAGCTCATTGAATATTCTTAATAAAATGTAAAGGAATTGAAGTTATTTCATAAATATTATGACTATAATGCAATGAAATTGGAAATCAATGGTAAAAAAATCTACAAAAATGATATGCATACATGAAAATTAAGTAACACCCTCTTGAACAACCAATGGGCCTCAAATTAAAGAAAAAAATTACAGTTGCTACCATTAAACAAAAATACCATTACAACACATTGGAACTTATGAAAGGCAATGAAAGCAGTCCTATGAGAGAAATTTACAGTAGTGAATTCCCACAGCAGAAAAACAAGGAGAGTTCAATTAAACAATCTTAATATTGAACCTCAAGTTTCCAGGAAAAGAAAGCAATTCAAACCCAAAGCTCACATGACTGAGAAAATTATAAAGTTCAGAACAGAAATTAATGCAGTGGAGACTAAGAAGCAATACAAAGAATCAATGAATTGAAGACTTGGTTCTTTCAAAGATTAAATAAGATAGACAAATACTTATCAAAAACAGGAAAGAAAAGGTCCAAATCTATGTAATTAGGAATGAAAGGAGAAAATTCACAATAGATCCTGTAGAAATCCAGATCATCAATGACTACTTAGAAAATCTGTTTTCAAATAAGATTGAAAATTCAAAAAAGTGGATTCCTAGGTATATACATATTAACAAAGCTTAATTAAGAGGATTAAAAAAAAATTCTAAGCAACCAACATCAGCTAATAAAATTGGAAAACTAAAAACTACCAACAAAGCAAAGTATGGGTCCTGATGATTGATACACTTTAATAAAATCAAAAGGGAAGCAACACTCCCAAAGTCATTCCTAGAAGCAAGCATTACACTGATACCAAAAGCAGAGAAGGACCGAACCAAAAAAGGTGAATCTCTTTAATGAACACAGATGCAAACATTTTTAATAAGATCCTGGAAATACAATGCAGCAAATCATCAAGAAGATTATAAAACATAACGAAGTAGGATTCATTCTGGGGATGCAGGGGTGGTTCAACATACACAAGTCAATGAATGTAACTTAAGTATCAAAGACAAAGAAGACATTAAAAACCATATGATCTTCTCAATAGATTCAGAAAAGGCATTTGAGAAAGTCCAACATGCATTGATGATAAAAACCATAAAGAAACTTGGAATACAAGGTCTTCAACCCAATCTGATAACAACCACATATCAGAAACCAAAAGCTAAAGACATACTAAATGGTCAAAAAGTGAAAGCTTTCCCCAAAAGAAGACATAAGCCTCATGTCACCAAAGCTATTCAATATAGTTCAGGAAATATTTGCCAAAGTAATTAGATAAGAGAAAGAAATGAAAGGAATAAGAATAGACAAGGTAGAAGTGAAATGATCGTTATTTGCAGATGACATGATACTCTACATATAAGATCCCAAAAATACCACCAAAAGATTCCTGATTTAGTAACCAAATTCAGTAGTGTACCAGGATATAAAGTCAACACTCAAAAATCAATAGCATACCTATACATAAATAACAAACTCACATAAAGAGAAATTATGGAAACCATATCTTTTGCCATAATACCAAGAAAAATGGAATATTTAGGAATCAATGTGACAAAGGAAGTAAAAGACCTTTATATCAAATACTACAGTACTCTGAATGAGATTAAAGAACATATCAGAAAATAGAAAGATATCCCTTGTTCTTGGATATACAGAACCAATATAGTTTGAATGGTCATACTTTCAAAACTGTTATACAAATTTATCCCAATTATGATCAAAATACCAATAGCATACCTCACAGAACTACAGAAAACAATCCTAAAATTCATATGGAACCAGAACAGACCTAGAATAGCAAAAGCAATTCTAGCCAATAAAAGTAAGGCATGAAGAATCACAATCCTTGGCTGAAAATTACACTACAAAGTTACTGCAATAAAAACAGGACAGTACTAGCAAAAAGAAAAGAAAAGAAACAAACACAAAAGAACAGATTGGAGGATCAGGGAACAGAAGATGCAAAAATAATTCAACGTGCACTCAGCCACCTTATTTTTAACAAAGGAACCAAACACCTTCACTGGAAGAAAGATAGCTTTTTTAATAAATGATGCTGGGAAAACTGGCTTTTCACATGCTGAAGATTACAACTAGACCATGTGCTAAGCTAAAATTAAATTAATCAAAGACTATGAACAAACCCATGATTGCATTCAATATTTCAAAGAATCAACAACTGGGATCTCATCTTATTAAAAGTGTCTGCACAGTAAAGAACACCAAAAGAAGAGTGGGGAGACAACCTATATAGTGAGAAAAATATTTACCAGCTACTCCTCAGACAAAGGACTAACATCTAGAATATATGAAGAACTCAAGAAAACCAGATTCCTTCTGCAATGTTAAGACTCAATCCAAAAATGGACATCTGAAATTAATAGACACTTCTCAGATGAAGAAATGTACAACAAATAAATATGCAAAAAATGTTCAATGTCATTGGTCACTCAGGAAATGCAAATTGTAAGAAACCTGGAAAGTGTTTATATGTCTATCAAAAGAAGAACGGATGGGAAAATATATTTATACACAACACAGTACTACTCTGTCATGAAGAGATAAACTTGAGTTATTTGTAGGAAAATAGATACACTTGAGACCATAATATTTAATGAAGTAAATTAAACTTCAGTTTAAAAATTGTATGGCTTCTCTTATATGAGACACTCAAAATATTAAGGGCAAAATAAAAGATAATAGTGATAAAGGGGAAAATATAACTTCCCACTTCCTAGATGTCAAATATGCTGAGTTCATGTCCCTTGAAATTAGAGAATTCCCAAGGATGAAGGAGGTAAAGTGTAGGAAAGGTTTATCTGGGAGTAGGAAATGCTCCTGAGAAACATGAGGCATTTCTGAAGGTGATTGCAACCAAGGTCCTTTGTCAGGGATAATTTGCACAGCAAAGTCACAACCTGGGTGCGATGTGGGTCAAAATGCCATCAACCTATAGGATTACAAGCCTAGCTGCTTAGCTGACACTGGTCCAGTGGGGAAGTGGGTCATGCGTAGGAAGAGAATATGAAAAAACAAAAAGGCATTTTTGGGAAAGGATGAGACCAATACCCTGTGCACCAGTGTGGGTGACTGACACCCATCTGGACTACCTGGACCAGATGATACTAAATAGAGCATAATTACAAGTTACTGCTTATCACTGCTCCTCCAGGGAGGTGTGTCATCCTGGTCATTGCATCTCTATCTTGCCTGGTCTTCTTCAGATGCACCTGCAGTGACAATGCTGATGTCTTTACTTTTTTCTGCTGACTTACTAGGCAGCTCAGTCCCTTTCAGAGTGCACGCTAATTTTTATCTGATTTAGCTGGCTACAATGATAGAAAGTATGGTGATCTTTCTCAAATGAGAAGGGAAATGAGGTAGAGGGAAAGGGGAGGGGATGGAAAGAGAAGAAAAATAAAGAACTCAAAGGAGAAACACTGAAGTAGACATTTTGTAAATGGGAAGGTGATCAATAGATGAAAGGAACAGGTACTTTTGTGACGGGTTAGGGCCAAAAAAGGAATTAAGATATGCTATGTACATGCATCAACTCCTCACATAAATGCAATCATTATATGTATGATTATAAAATATTTAATAAAAATTTCATGAAAACAATACCAACAACAAAGATAACAAAACAACAAAATTTTCAGGTTTGGCACAAGTTATTTTCATGATTTGTCTTCTCTCATTGATAAACATTCTCATTGACCTCAAAAAGTTGTTACCTTTCTTTTTTCTAGCTTTACTTTTTCTCAATCCAATGCCTAACATAATTTGGTTATGGTTTCATGCTGGAACTCACCATTTTTCTTTGCTTTCAAAATAGGAGCATTTGAGCTGGGTTGTTTGCTATGTATTTAAAATCTTACATACATACATACACACAGAGAGATAGTTTTAAAACCTTTCTATCTTTTGTCTAGAATAAAATCTGGGAAGGAAGTTAATCAAGTGTAAAATCCATTCTAAATCTTCCTCTTGTCTTCCTGAATGACTCTATTCAAAAGCCGTTAATTAGTATTCAGAAAAATAGGCATCCAACTGGAATAGGGACGCGGATCCATAGCCAAGGAAAAGATGTCAAAACAACAGGGCTACAGAGGTGTCTGTGTGGTTAGTGGAATCTGGATGCAGAGTGTGGAATTCCTAGAGATATGACAGAGATGCACTTCAGGAGTGTCAGCCTGACTGAGGGAAGAGGGAACCCAAGTATAGTGAAGAAAAAATTTACATAAGGAAGTTTTTCAAGGAGGCTTTTGGACAAGAGCAATATAAGGAATGCATTTGTGTAACTAGGCTACATAGCAAGATATTTCAAGGACTTCTGAAATCCCAAGGAGGGTTAGGAGGAAGAAATTTATGGTGGCGTCCTGGTCAGGGTAGGGATGAGAGGGGTGGGAGGGTATTGGTTTGGTGAGGTTATCAGACTGCAAGAGAAATAGGAGGATTCTTTTAGTAGAAGGTATCCACTCTGTAGCATCCGAATGGAAGATAGAAGATCTCAGGAACTGGGATGAGTATCAGTTTGGAGTAACATAGGATGGCAAGGAGAGAATTATTTTACAATAATAAAGCAGTCACTTTATTAAGATGATACAAGAATCACAAATGTTAATGCAGATGAAAAGACAGTTTCAAAATACATAAGCAAAAGTGTAGATTTGGAAAGAGGCATAAACAAACACACAATTATACTGAGAGAATTTAACAATATTCTCTCAAAAATTTACTGAACAATGCTAAGCAATCGGTAAGGGTACAGAAGACGGGAACAATACATCAACTTTATTCGCCTCAATGAGGTATAGAACTATCCACTGAGGTATCAGCAGAATATATGGCTCTGAAAAGTATCAGAAATATCTATCAAGCTGGAGCACACTATGGTCACAAAATAAAGTCTGAATAAACATTTTCTGAGCCATAAAAAATATGTTCTTTGAGCCCAGTGTGATTGCATGCACTTGTGATCCCAGCACTCTGGAAGGCTGAACAAGAGTATTTCAAGTTTGAGTGCAGCCTGGACAACTCAACAATTTACTGAGATCCTCTCTGGAAAAAAAATATTAAAATGGCACTGAACTTAGGAAAAGAGTTACTGAGAAATCTGCAAATATATTGGAAATAAATAACACATATCTATATAACACAGAGACCAAACAGAAATCAAAGGATGTTTTTGAATAGTGAAAATGAGGGGAGGCCACGAAAGGAATATTCTGGGTGACTGTGAAGCATTAAGTGCTTATACTAGAAAATAGAAAAAGTCTCACGTCAATGACCTCACAACTTAAGAAACTAGGAAAGGACAAAAGTAATATAAAAATAAGTAGAAAACAATAATCTTCAGTACAGAATCACCACCCCCAAAGAAAAAAATCAATTAAACCAAAATAAAGAATCTGAGAGAATACATATGCTAAATGTTATTTCAGGTCATTCAATATCTGGAGAAATAAACTCTTTGAAAGACACTAACACATTTCATTCAGAAGAAATAGTTGTAATTAACAGCTACACTTCTATAAAAGAAAATGGATTTGTAGGTAAAAAAAAATAATTGCTACAAAGAAAATTACAGGACCAGAAAGCTTCACCACTGAATTACTACAGCAGTACTACACCAATGGTTTTTTAGAAAACAAGAGAAATGATTATTTTTCAGGCATTCTAGGAGGCTGGTCTCATGCTGACATCAAAACCAACCATATTAAAAGAAGCAAACTCTGCAAAACAGTATCTCTTGGGAATATAGAAGCAATTGTTCTAATTAGATATTTGGAAAATTAGACCTAAGAATATATAAATATAATACACCATGGCTTTGTGGAGTTTATTTCAAGAATATAAAAAATAGTTTAATATTTGAGTGTTATTATTTGTGGCTTGCCATGTTAGCAAATTAGAAAACTATATGATTACTCAATGTACACAGAAAAACATGTATGACAAAATTCACCATTTTGTTAAAAACTCTTAACAAACTTGGAATAGAAAGAAACTTCCTCAGTGTGACAAAGGACATGTGCAAAAGTCTACAGCTGACATAAAAATTAGTTGTGGAAACAAATGCCTTCCCCCTGTGCATGAGGACAAGTTGAGGACATTCACATTTAAGAGGAATTCTATTATCATGCAGGGAGATCTAACTAGTGTCTGAAGGAAAGAAAAGAGACCAAAAAGGAATCTATATGATAAATGAAATAAAAGCAAAATTGTATTCAAAGATGACAAAATCATCTACATAGAAAATCTACTGAAATAAAAAAGCTACAAGCACTGTTAAATGATTACAATAATGTTGTAGGATGCAAGTTCAATTTATAAACATAAATTGACTTCTCCATACTAGCAACAAATAACATAGATTGAAGTAAAAGTAGCATTCATGATCACACTAAAAATCTTGAACTACTTACTGACATAACAAATGCTGTATGTGAAAATATAAAGTACTGCTGAGAGAAATTTAGAAATATAAAACTAAGAGAGACATACAGTGATCAAAACTTGGAAGATGTGATATTGGTCAAATTTCACATCTCCCCCAAGAGATGTTAGATTCAACAGTTAAATCCAGGCAAAATCCCAATAGGCTTTTCTGGTAGAAACTGGTAAATTGATTTCTAAAATGTGTAGGTCAAAGAACCTAGAATAGTCTGTATATCCTTGAGGAAGGAACAAATTGGAGGATTAACATTCCTCATCTCTTGACTTATAAAGCAGCAAAGCAGTACTGGTTTTAAGATGAAAAAAATTACATCAAGGAACTTATAGAGAACACAGATATAGTATGGAAAATTGAATTTCACAAAATTACAAAGGTACTTCAATGAACAGATGACAGCATGTTCAACAAATGTTGAATAAAGCTAAATATTATTTAAAAATTTTTAAATGTGTACTGATTCATTCCTAATAACATATATAAACCCTAACACAAAATAGACTGCAGATCTAAATTTAAAACCATAAACTATAGATATTCTAGATGAAAACACTGAGACATGAGAAAAATATCTGTACTAACTTGAAGATTTAATTGATAAATCACCCACAGCATGATTCATAAAGGCAAGAACTGAAGATCTGCAGTTCCCTTAAAATTTAAAGTTCTGTGAAGACACTGAAAAGAAGATACAATCTGGGAGAAAATATCTGCAAATCAGGTATTTAATAAAAATTTTTATATCTAAATTTATAAAGAATTCTCAAACATCAATATTAACAATATAATTGATCATAGGAAAATCACTTGAACAGAAATTTCACAAAAAAAGATATGTCAAGTACACAATAAAAATTCTCCTCATTGTTAGTAAACATAAAATACTTGTCATATGGAGTTTTAGTGAGGATTTAGAACATACCTTTTACAATAGCAACCAAGAAATTGAAATACTTAGGAATCAATCTAACAAAGAATGTGAAA
Source organism: Dinomys branickii (assembly GCA_004027595.1). Classification (NCBI taxonomy): domain Eukaryota; kingdom Metazoa; phylum Chordata; class Mammalia; order Rodentia; family Dinomyidae; genus Dinomys; species Dinomys branickii. The sequence continues at coordinate 21,508 of PVLD010026822.1, forward strand.
GATTTATTCAGTGAAAACTACAGTACTCTGAAAAAGGAGATTGAAGAGGACTTCAATAAATGGAAAAACATACCATGCTCATGGTTAGGAAGAACTAACATTGTAAAAATGGCCATACTACCAAAACT
>PVLD010026823.1:0-21637 GCA_004027595.1 Dinomys branickii
AAAAAAAAAAAGAAAGAAAAAAAAAGAAAAGAAAAGAAAAGGAAAAACCCCAAGCAAACAACAGAAAGGCTGGCTGTGGTGGCACACACCTGTAATCCCAGCACTTGGGAGGCTGAGGCAGGAGGATGTTGTAAGTTAGAGGCCAACCTGGACTACAAGTGAGCTCAAGGCCAGCCTGAACTACACAGCAAGACCTTGTCTCAAAAACACCAAAAACAAAAACAAAACAAAACAAATTATCTGTCATCTATCTATCTATCTAACAAAGTGCATGATCCACAAAAATATTGATAACAAAGACTTTAGTAAACATACACAGAAAATATACAGATGGAAAATAAGCAGTGGAAAGCTCCTCCCCAACATGTCATCAGGCTAATGAAAGCTTAAGAAGAACGTGATTCTGTTGCAACCTTAGAAATGGCCAGAATCCATGGTAAGGTCATTCTGGGGAACCGTTTCACAGTTTCTGTCAGAACTAAGTATGCCCTTGTGTGTGAGCCAGCAGCCCCCCACCTTGTTGTTTACCAGAGTCAGCCCAGAACTCATGGAGGTCCCCACAAAACTCGCACGCAGATGTTTACTGTGGCTTTATTCTTCATTCTCCAGATATTGAAGCAAGGAGAAGACAGAGGAACTGTGGTAGATACATTCAGCAAAGTATCATTCATAGGTCAAAGAAAATGAGGCCTCGTCCATGGAAAGACACTGGGAAGCCTTCCCTACATACTGAGGGAAGGAAGCTCACAGGAAAAGGTCGAGTACCCAAAGATCCCAATAATATGATATTTTGAAGAAGGCAGGGCTGTAGGGACGAAGGAGCCATGGTTATCAGGAGTTGGGAGTGGGGACCGAAAGATGGGACCCAGAGGCGTTTTAGGTCACCGAAAGCTTTCACAGTGTACTGTGATGGTGGGTACATGCTATACAATGATTTTCAACACGTCAGCTATGAAGTGCGGATAATAATTGTGTAGCATTGTGGGCCACTGATTGTAATAACTGTCCCCCTCTGCTGGGGAACATGGACAGAGGGCAGAGGGTGGTGGGTGGGTGGGTACAGTGAGTATGTGGGAACTCGGTACTTTCTGCTCAAGAACTTACTATTTTTTTTTACATGAACCCAAAAGGACCGGGGAATCTAGCTCAGTGGCAAAAGTGCCTGCCTGGCAAACACAAGGTCCTGAGTTCGATTCCCAGAACCTAAAATAAAATAAAATAAACCTAAAAAACAGAAAAAGGACAAATGGAAACAAACCTCTGTAAATAGGGCAGGGAAGACTGGTTAAAGGGAGGAAGAGGGGTTGGGAAACAAAGGAGAACTGAAATACATCATGTATGGGTACAAATACCCTGCCAGGCACGGGATCGTTTTTTCTGTCTGAGATGTACCAATAATCTCAAGGTAAAACAATGAACCTTGCTGGGCATGGTGGCTCACACCTGTAATCCCCAGTACTCAGGAAGCTGAGGCATGAGAATCGTTGTGAGTTTGAGACCAGCCTGGACTACAAAGTGAGCTCAAGGCCAGCCTGAACTGCATAGTGAGACCCTGTCTCAAAAAGACAAAACATTTAAAAAAGTTTTAAAAGACACACACACAAAAAAAGAACCTCAATGTGAAAATAAAGCTTGCGATTTCAGCTGCTCTGTTTTTCATTTGTCGTGCCTCTGGCAGATGTTACACTTCACTGTTTGTGGCTTGGCGAAACAGTCGCCACCAGAGGACACACAGGAGCGTGTGGGCAAAGGTGACGTACAGCTGTTGGAGGAAAATATTCCAGGCTGAATGCTGCAGGTTAAATAGTTCAGATGTTCATTTTGAACAGCAATGAAAACTCAGCCTCCTCTGAGTTGGAACCTCCTTGTACGCAAAGGACACTGTGTTCAGGGTAATAGCTGAAGAATTTACTCTTCTCTGACTTCCCTCTGGGCTAGAAAAAGCATTCTTCCTCTTTCTTCCTTTCTGAAGTTATTTTCCTCCTGCCTTTGAGTCCCTTCCAGTAGCTGCAATAAGCACTTCCATTTCCTGCTTCTAAAACTACTTTTCTTCTCTTAAACTTAAAACCACTTGTCCGGTTTCCACTTGGGGTTTTTTCATCTGACCACACTAAAAATCTAATCTATCCTCTTTACAAAGAATTATTTTCCTTCTAGGTGTGGTGGCACAGGCCTGTAATCCCAGCACTTCGGAAGTTAAGGTAGGAGGATCATGCGAGTTCGAGACCAATCTGGGCTACCCAGTGAGCTCAAGGTCAGCCTGAACTACATAGTGAGACCCTGTCTCAAAAAGACAAAAAGAAAAAGAGTAAGTAGGCTCATCCATCCTATGTGGAATCAACTTAAAGATTGCATAACTTTCACCACGTGGTTGAAATAGAATATGCGTATTAAAGCATCAACTTTAGTAAAGCTGTTTCTGTTGTTGTTTTCTGTGTGAGTTTTTAGACATGGTCTCCCTAAATAGTGCAGGATAGCCTGGGCCTTGTGGTGACCCTCCCACCTCAGCCTCCTGATGGCTGGGATTGCATGCCTGTTTCACCATGCCATGCCTAAATGTCTTTTTTTTAAAAATTAATTTTCTTTTGTAGTGCTGGGAATCAAACCCAGGGTATTACAAATGCTATGCAAACACGCTACTATTGAGCTACCTCTCCTGTTAAAGTTCTTGGTGGTAAATGCCCCCAGAAACTGCTGGAATCATCAAGATGTAATGCCAGTGCACCTGCAGGTGTCTCATACTGAAGATATTTCTGTTTGTTTCATTGGTTTTTTGTCTTTTTGACACAGGGTCTTGCTGTGCAATTCAGCCTGACCTTGAGCTCACTGGGTAGCCCAGACTGGTCTCGAACTTGCAAGGATCTTCCTGCCTCAGCTTCCTGAGTGCTGGGATTACAGGTGTGCACCACCACGCCCAGCTGTACTTCTATATTGTAAATGAATGCGTATTGTCTTTGTAAGATTAATACATATTTTTATAAATATTTATTTACAGATATAATGTCATCAAAAGAACATGAGATAACAGATCATGTTGCATTAGCTACATCAAATGCCTTTCCTCACAGATACAAAATTCTTCCTTCCATCCTCTTAGTAGACACATCCTAACTGCATAGTCTAACTTGGTTGTATGCAAAGGATTTAAGTCCTCTTCCTATCAAAGACCCCATCATTATTTCCAACATAGTTTAAGAAAAGTAGCACTTAATTTTAGGCTCTGACCAGATAACGAGGAACAAGTGCTGCCATCTGTTATTTGCCAGTCTCTTCGGCCACTCCTGTCTGTCACCCAAAGTAATAAAATCCCTGGATTCTTTTAAGCTGTCAAAAAAATCTAAATCAAACACAGGCGGTCTTCCTGAAAGTCACCGTTCCAAACGCAACTTGGTCATGATCATTTTGCATCTTGTTTTTGCTCTTCCACTTGCATTGTTTTAATTTTATACAACATTTTGTCTTTTACAGAGATGATCCTAGGGCTGATAAAACATCAGTGGCTCAGAACATGGCTCCAGTTTATGGTTCAACCTAGTTCCACTTTGGTATTGTGTGAGGAGCTGCCATGCTGCTTTAAATTTAGGTTCTTCAACTGACATTGAAGTAAAAGCTTACTCAATAAGCCAGCTGTTTTCACTTGTAAGTGCTGCATGTCATTTATTTTAAAAGCAAATGGAAAAAAAATCTCTTTAAAGAAGTTTTCTGCTCCCAATTTTGAAGTTCCTTAGCATCTATATTTGTTTTGTTTTGTTTTGTTTTTTTGACACTTGATCTTAGCCAAGAAGCAATTTTTTTTTGTCTTGTTATGCAGCTCAGCCTGGCCTTGAACTCACTTTGTAGCCCAGTTGGCCTCCAACTCTCAAAGATCCTCCTGCCTGTCCCCCCAACCCCCGTGTCATCCTGTCTGTCCATCCATCCCCGTCCCCGGTCACCCCCCCACGCCCCACGTGAGTGCTGGGCTTACAGGCAGGCGCCACCACCCCTGGCTCCTTAGCATCTTGTGTCATGTAAAAATAATTTTGAAAATCAAAAACAAAAATGATAAAATAATTTAGTGGGTACAGTTAATATTCATTATGAAACTTTTACTTACTTGCAAAATTTAATTTAGGGTGGGGCGTGGAAGTGCACACCTGTAATCCCAGCACTCAGGAGGCTGAGGCAGGAGGACCATTAAGAGTTTGAGGCCAGCCTTGACTACACAGTTAGTTCAAGGCCAGTCTGAATTGCATAGTGAGACCCTGCCTCAAAAAGACAAAAAACAACAACAACAAAAAGCACCCAAACACAATTTAACTTGAAATAATCCTAAAACATTAAGCTAAATCCCATGTCTACACAAAAATGCAAAATAAAAAAATGCAGCTGGGTGTGGCAGTACAGACTTATAAAGTCAGCATCTAGGAGGCTGAAGCAGGATTGTCGAGCTCAAGGCCAGCCTACAATGTGGGATTGTTTTACACCCACCCACACTAGCTACATGCAGCACAAAACTCAGAAAAATATCAAATTACTTAATTACATCATATTTCTTTGTAGTTTTTTGGTTTCACATAGTATAATTCTTCTTTCTTTCTTTCTTTCTTTCTTTCTTTCTTTCTTTCTTTCTTTCTTTCTTTCCATCTGTCCCTCCCTCCCACCCATCCATCCTTTTTCCTTTTTTTTTAATAATACTAAATCTTTATACTACTAAATCTCATACACACTAGGCCAACACTTGACCATTAGACTATATCGCTGCCCTTTTTCAATTTTGAGGCAGTGTCTCCCTAAGTTGCCCAAGCTGGCCTGGAAGTTGTAACTTTTGTAATTTAGCCTTCTGATTAGCTAATTATTGCCAGTTCCATGTAAATTTTTACATCATTTTTATAAAAAAAGGGACAGTGGCATGTTTCTTTCATAATGAATGATAAAATTTCAAACCATGTCAAATTTCCTTGGGCAGGGACTAATCCCAAATATTTTTCTGAGTAGACAGCAACAAACGCTACAAGGACAGGGCTTCTCTCGGCCTCAGGAGGACCCAGAAAGGCCCTGAAGCATAAACTCTGTTATCCTCATAGGAAGTCAACCTTAAAATAAAGCTACGTAAAAAATAAACCAGTGGATATGAAACTTCATAGCTTCTTTTAAAATAATATTTCCATTCCAGGCTTGTCACTTCACAAATTCACACTATTAGATGACAGAGAGAATCAAGATGGGCTGAGCAATTTTGTCACCTGCACTAGAAAAATTAATTCAGTCCATGCCCTACTAAATTCACTCACTAGACGTAAAGAACATAAATGTGTCAGAGATGAGCAAGTCTGAAATCTATTCTCCCTCACAAAAATACATTCGTCCCAAGGGTGAGAAGTATATTGTACCAAATAGGCATTCCACAAATTTTTATTGAAAAAAAGAATCTGGACCATTAATGCTGGGCAGGGTATAACACACCTGTAATCCCAGCACTCAGAGGCTGAGGCAGGAGGATCATTGTGAGTTTGAGGCCAGCCTGGGCTACAAGGTGAGTTCAAGCCCAGCCTGAACTGCATAGTGAGACTCAGTCTCAAAAAGATGAAAAAAAAAAAAAGGAAGGAAGGAAGGAAGGAAAAAGAAATATGTGGCCTTTAGCATGCTTCTGGTACCAGCTTGAGCTAAGTCCTGGGCAATGACTTTCATCTGTATGGGCTGGAGTGTCCTCAGATCTGCAATGTTTTCTGAGGTTTAATTTAGCTTTAAAATTTCTTTTGGGCTGGGCATGTAGCTCAGCCGCATAAGCGCTTGCCTGGCTAGCCTGAGGTCATGAGTTCAATTTCCTGTACCAAAACAAAAAAAAGAATTTCCTCTGATATTCCAGTAGACGTAGACAACGAAATTCAAAACAAAACTTCCTATCTAAAGCAGTGAATAGGACAGATGTGGTGGCGCCCTCCTGCAATCCCAGCACTACAGCGGCTGAGGCAGGAGGATTGTTCTGAGTTCAAGACCAGCCTGGGCTACAGAGTGAGCTCAAGGACAGCCTGAACTGCACAGTGAGACTCAGTCACAAAAAGACAAAAAAAAAAAAAAAAAAAAAGAAAGAAAGAAAAGAATTGTATTTCTAGTGAGTTAAATTTTATTTCTGTCTTTTATGCATTTATTAATCAATATCCATTCCCAGGAAGGGTTGCTTCCTGGATCTTTGCATTTACAAATGTCTGTGGGGACACAGTAGTGTGCAAAGTAAAAGTCTGAGACTGAAATCTAATAGAAATGAAACACACATACACACTGTAATGGCCTAAGTACCCAGCTGCTTGCTAGACTGACCCCCGATTCACCTCAAACAGCTAAAGTCCATGTACGGTAACATAATTATTGTTTAAAGGTTCCTTGTTCTTTCTCAGAAAGAATTCAAAGAGCATTGCCTGTCCCTGCCAGAAACAGGACAGTTACCCAAGCATAACGTCCCTGCTACACCTGTGTATTCATTGTGGTTTTTGTCTTTATAAGCCCTGCATACAATGGGCTTGGGGCTCTCACTTCTCAGCCTGAAAACAGAGGTGTGAGTGGGTGCCATTGGGCTCAACTATTAAAAGCGCTACTAAATTCTAATTTGGCTGTTTGGGAGTTTATTGTTCTCGGACCAGTCTCAATTGGGGGCTTTTCCATCGGGGATCCCTTCTGGCGTCTCTAGACTCCCAAACGTCTCTTTGAGACAATAATTCCTCAGGGGTGAGGAACTCTTTGTTTCAAAGTGACACTAATTTACCCTGGACACCTGGCCCCGAGATCAGTAAACACCATCCGGATACCTACCGGTAAAACTAATTCTTGTTTCTTGTTTGTTGGGGCACCTCTTGGGGGTCCTTGGAGAGGATGGATGTAACATTAGACTCACCAGGGACCGTTGCTAGACCAAGACATTGGCTAGGGCTTGTTCTTGCTTGACAAGTGGGACTTTCCTCCACTGGAATTACTTTATTGACTTATTGTATCTCTCTTGTCCTCTGTCTTGTTTGGAAGTGTTAAAAATGGGTCAGTCTGCTTCTGCTTCTATGTCGCCTGTGCAATGTGTTTTAAACCATTTTAAGGATTTTAGGCAAGGAGTGAAGGAATTTGAAGAACTTGTCTTCCCAGGGAAGGTTGCGAACATTTTGTGAACTTGAATGGCCCTCTTTTGGTGTTTCCTGGCCCCGGGAAGGCACATTTTATTTGTTTCTCAGTAGGTCTGAAAAGTCGTCTTTGGGAATCCAAGCCACCCTGACCAAATTGTTTACATTCAGGCCTGGATTAATTTAATCCAGGACGCCTTCCTGGCTTAACAAGTGTAATACAGAAAAATGGAGACTAAAGCACCAAACCTAAGAATGAATTCATCGCGGTAACTAAGTCTCAACCACCCTAAAAGGTTCACCCAGCCCTGCCCCCTCCTCCTGACTCTCCTCTCGCACTCAGCCCGACTTCTCATCTCACCTTAGTCCCTCCCACACCTGAAGCAGGCGTCCATTCTCAGAATCTAGCCTGGAATCTACCTCCTCTGCTCCCTCATCCCCGGCTAAACTGCGCCCGGGAATGAGGGACACCACCCCTTTATGGTGTACGTCCCTTTCTCAACTAGTGACCTCTATAATGGGAAACAACAGAACCCCTCATTTTCCCAAAATCGCCAGGGGCTTATCTCTTTCCTAGAAACTGTTTTCTTCACTCTCCAGCCGACATGGAATGATTGCCAACAGCTCCTCCAGACTCTCTTCACGTCAGAAGAGTGTGAATGCATCCGTGCCCTGGGATGCAAACTGGTCCTGGGACCTGACAGAAGCCCTAGCCCTGACCCAGACCGACTGAACTTCATGTTTCCTCTCTCTCACCCCTCCTGGGATACAAATGATGACCGAGGTAAGGGGGATCTCGTTCAGTGTCGCCAAATTCTTCTGGCTGCCTTTAAGGCAGCAGCCTGGAAGCCTACCAATTTGTCTAAAGTTACAGGGGTGAGCATGATGAGTATCTGTCTGCTTTCTTGGAGCACCTCCTAGATCACTCCTATGGATCCGGAGGCACCTGAGATTTGACTCGCCTTAAGCCTTGCATGTGTTACTCAGTCAACCCCAGATATTATAAAAGTTACAAAGATTAAAAGGATTTAAGGGAATGCCACTATCTCAGAGGAAAAAGTGGCCCAAAAGGTCTTTAACAATAGAAAAGACCTGCGTAAATTAAACAAGAAAATGGCCAAGGTTCTTACTGCCCTAGAAAAAAAAATTTCTGGGAGCCTTGGGCTGCTGCCGATTGTGGATCTTGAGATTTGGGGAACTGGCCCCACTGCTACGTCTCCACAGGGGGAAACCCCTCAGAGGTGCTAATCTGGACTGAGACAGAAGAACAAGACTTTCAAAAGCTAAAAATAGCACTGGTGAGTGCTCCAGCCCTGGCTCTGCCTGACCTGACTAAACCCTTTCAACTGTATGTGGCAGAGAGTCGAGGCACTGCAAAGGGAGTACTGACACAGTGTCTAGGCCCATGGAAGAGGCCTATCGTCTATCTCTCCTAGTGATTGGACACCACTGCCTCTGGATGGCCAAATTGACTTCAGGCCATTACAGCCACAGCCCTCCTGACCAAGGAGGCAAACAAATTAACTTTTGGACAAAAGCTTCAGATTGTAGCTCCACATGCAGTCGAAACTCTGTTGTGGTCCCCACTGGACAGATGGCTATCCAATGCCCTCATTGTCCAATACCAGGCATTGTTGTTGGATCCTGATCATATTGAGTTTCTGTCCACTACAGCCTTAAACCCAGCCACCCTCCTGCCAGATGATTACCCACAGGTGCCTCTACACAATTGTTTAGACATCACAGTCTCCACCTCCAGCCTGCAAGAGGACCTGACAGACGTCCCCCTCGACAACCCTGATGCCACCCTTTTCACTGATGGCAGCAACTAGCTATATCAAGGCAGCTCAGTGAAGGGTGCTCCTGTCACCACTGAGACTGAGGTAATATGGGCCCAAGCACTGGGGTCTGGATCCTCTGCCTAAAGAGCCACATTGATAGCTGTGACTCAAGCTTTAAGGTGGGGATCTAATAAAATCATAAGTGTGTACACCGATAGTTGATGCGCTTTTGCAACTGTACATGTACATGGAGCTATTTATCAGGAAAGAAAACTCTTAACTACAGGGGGAAATTAAATCAAAAATGCTCCCGAGATCCTAGATCTTCTAGCTGCTATCTGGCTCCCCAAAAAGGTGGCAATCACACACTGTCGGGGACAACAAAAAGAAGATTCCCCTGTTGCCAGAGGAAATGCCTTTGCTGATCAAACAGCAAGAGCTATCGCCCTAAAACCAGTGGGGCCAAGAGCTCCTCCCCGTGCTTCTTCCTCTGCTCTTGCCTAAGTTGTCCTAAAGGCAAAACCTTCCCCTCCAGCACATTTAAGGGGCACCAAACTGGCAGAGCTTTTTCGGAAACAATATTTTATTTCCAAACTGTCACAGCTGACGAAGGCTTCTAGCCTCAAATGCCCACAGTATATCCGAGTGAACCACAAGAAGGCACCCCAAGACTCGTGAGTCTGACAAGGAAGACTGGACCCCGGAGAGCACTGGAAATTGGACTTTACTGAGATGGGATTAGACAGATACCTCCTAGTTTTCATAGACACCTTCTTCACTGGCTGAAGAGAAGCTTTTCCTACCTGGACTGAGTCTGCTCTTATTGTGGCCAAAAAGCTTCTATATGAGATAGTTACCAGATTTGGCCTGCCCTTATCTCTGGGGTCTGACAATGGCCTGGTTTTCATAGCTCAGGTGACCCAAAATCTAGCTACTGCTTTGGAGATTAATTGGAAATTACATTGTGCCTTCCGACCTCAAAGTTCAGGACAAGTAGAAAAAAATAAACAGAACTATGAAGGAAACCATTACTAAAATGGCTTTAGAGTCTGGCGAAAACTGCGTGAGTCTCCTTCCATTTGCTCTTCTGCACATGCGATGTACTCCGTTAATCCTGGGATTCACTCCCTTTGAGGCCTTGTATGGGCGACCCCTCCCCTGGTTCCTTGTCTCCATTATGACTACCTGGCAGCTATGACTAACAGAGAACTTTAGTCCCTACAGGCCTTTCAGCCTTTCCTCTAGTCCACTCATCATCTTTTCAGAGAACATCAAGCGGTATCTAAAAAGCCCAGCGACACCTTGGCAGCTCAGTCTGGAGCTTGAGCACACCAACAACTTTCACAGTCACCGACAAGAGTCACTAGATTCACCATTCTCATGTTAAGACTGTTCCTGTGGAACCAGAAGACACAGCTAAGTGAACTATTAGAAAAACCTGTTCTGACCCTCAGTGATTTACAAAGAAAAGGCACATGTGTTAAGACTAAAACTCAAAATTTGTCAAAATCTCCCTATGCTAACATTTGTACCAATGTAATTGATATTGTAAATCAAACTTACTCCCCCAGCCTGCACCTAGAGGCCCCTCACGGAGCCAGGTTTGCTTGTACTGCTGGCATAATACCATGTATATTTTATCAAGTTGCTCTTCAGAGACCCCCAGAACTATGTGTCCTGTGTCACATTTTTCCCCAAGTGCTTTATTATTCTGGGGTGGGAAGTAGACAGCATTTGGCCCTGACCAGTTTGCTTAGAGTCAAGAGAGCAAATCCTGTCCTTATACCAGCATGACTGGGCATAGGCATGGCTGGATCAGCTGCACTGGGGACAGCCGCTCTGGTTACTTCCGATCAAAATTATAGAAAACTAAGTCAACAGATTGACCAGGATTTAGCCACTTTACAAAAGTCAGTCAATAAAATAGAAAAATCTCTTGGGTCATTGACTGCGATGGTTTTGCAAAAGAAAAGAGGTTTAGACCTACTTTTCCTAAAACAAGGGGGATTTTGTCTCGCCCTAGGAGAAACTTGTTGTTTCTATACCAACCATTCCAGAGCAATCCAAAAAACTTTGAGCCAACTAAAAAGGAGACTACAAGACAGAGATAAACAGAGGAGACAAAAACAAAATTGGTTCCAAAATTTGTTTTTTACTTCCCCATGGTTAACTACCCTCATAAAAGCTTTAGCTGGACCACTAATGCTATTACTTACAGCGATTATGGTTGGTCCCTGCATTATACAGTGTTTGCTAAGATATATTCAGGGTAGAATTCAATCTTTCAAACTAATGATACTCCAAACTAGGTATGAAAACCTCCCCAATGAGGATATAGCTGATGAATCTATGATGTTATTCATTAACAAAAAGCAGTGGGGAATGTAATGGCCTAAGCACCCAGCTGCTTGCTAGGCTGAACCCATGCCTGACCCCTGATTTACCTCAAACAGCTAAAGTCCGTTTATGGTAACATAATTATTGTTTAAAGGTGCCTTGTTCTTTCTCAGAAAGAATTCAAAGAGCATTGCCTGTCCCTGCCAGAAACAAGACAGTTACCCAAGCATAACATTCCTGCTACACCTGTATATTCATTGTGGTTTTTGTCTTTATAAGCCCTGCATACAATGGGTTTGGGGTTCTCACTTCTCAGCCTTAAAACAGAGGCGTGAGTGGGGGCCGATGGGCTCAACTATTAAAAGCGCTACTAAATTCGAACTTGGCTGTTTGGGAGTTTATTGTTCTCGGACACATCTCAGTACCTATTTGGAAAAGCATTTTCTTGCATCTATTCGTCTCCACTCGTAGTCAAGGCTTCTTTAAGTTCTTTTGTTGTCTATGGTAGACATAGGAAACTGTCATGATCTCCCTTCCGGACTAAAGAACTCACTTCCCCACCGAGTAGGACGTTGGCTGCCCATGCCCTAGCTTTGACGTTCCCACAGTTGAGCGACTCTTTCCTAGCCAGCACGACATGCTGCCTTTGCCACGAAGGCTGGTGTTTGCCCAGAGCGGTCCTTCTTTGCCAACGTCCCGCGTGGAGGTCAGCACATGAAAAGCTCCATCCGGGCAAGGCGGGCCAACACTCTGCATATGTGCACTCCGTACCCTCAGCAGCTCCTGTGGACATGGGCGTCACACACTCAGAGTGTAGGCTGAGGCTTTGCAGCGGGTCTCTTCTAGACCGAATGGAGGACCGTGCCCCCTGTCCCGGTAGTGTCGCCGTCCTGCTCTCCCATGGCCCGCCTTCCCAAAGGCCCAGGAGGAGCTACCTGGCCTACCTTCCTTCCCGCCCCTGGTCTACCCTCGGAGAGGCTCAGCTGTCTCCAGTGAAGCTCCTGCTGGTTTGCTTCCCGGTGCTTTTTGGGGGGGTTGCTGTTACTGATGCTACTATTACACTATTACTGATATTTCAGTACCGTCTCCTAACTGGCTATGAAGAGAGTCATTGGAGACAAGGCAAAGATAGTTCTACATTAATTTGTATCTAGTAAACTTAATTTGTTTTTTTTTTTTGTTTTTTTTGGTTTGCGGAAGTTGATCTCAGGACCTTGTGCTTGCCAGGCAGGCGCTTATGCCACTGAGCTATATCCCCCACCCAAACTTAATTATTTTTAAAATTGAATATCAGTTGGTACTTGGAGTGACAAAGATAGACTCATAGTATCTGACATAGATATTTTTTCTTGTGTTCTTCAGTTTTTAAGGCCCTTTTTCCTGATTCTTCTGTCTAATTCTTAAAATGTTATGACACGCATGCTTATTTTGTTCTTGACATTAGTGAGACTATGTATGTGGCAATGTATTCTCTATTAAGCATACAATTTGTGTTTGAAGAAAAAATGTTATATATTAGAAACAAATCCTATTTTATTGGCACTGAGGACTGAACCTAGGGTCTTTTTACTGGATTACATTCCCAACCATTTTTAAATTTTGAGACAGGAGATCCTTAAATTGTCAACACTAGACTTGAACTCAGGATCCTGCTGCCTCAGCTTCCTAGAGTGCTGGGCTTATAACCCTGCCTGGTTAAGAAAAAATTCTTCCAGTTTTATAAGTTTTATTTTGAATCACTGGTATGTGTTTAGCTCTATCACAGGTCTTTCTGGCATCTTTAGTGATGAGCAATGCCTTATTTCCTTTGACCTTTTAATTCTACCTACCAATAGATTCCTCAATAATGAGCAATCTTCTCTCGGAAAACTCCTTGTGAATCACAGTGAAATATTTTTTAATAAGTTGCTGCATTCTATTAACCAGTTTTTACATTAACATAAACATTTGTATATAATATAGGTCTACATGTTAAAAAGAAAGCTTTAGGCTGTTGTGATGGTGCACACCTATAATCCCAGCAATCAAGAAGTTGAAGCAGGAGGATCCTTGTGAGTTTGAGGCCAGCCTGGGCTACAAAGTGAGCTCAAGGACAGCCTGAACTGCACAGTGAGACTCTGCCTCCAAAAGACCCAAAAAATAAAAATAAAAAGGATACCTTTGTCTGTTTTTGTTATCAGTGTTTTATTGTGTATTAGTCTAAATTCTCAGCCGGAATAAATAAATTGACAAAGCATTTGGGCAGCTTGCAGAGTTCTAGGAACCCTGTGAGCTAACCCAGGAGGGTACTCAGCAGGAACAACGCCCCAAAAGTGCTCTCAAGCATGGAGAAGACAACCTGCTGCCGGCCCCGCCAGTGCGGTGAAATGGGACTCCCAGCCTCACAGTGAGACCCGCTCCCAGTGCTGTCACTGGAGAACAGAAAGAAGTACAAGCAAGCCCACAGCCTGGGGACAGACTTCACCTGCTACGTGCTCTGGGTATGGAGGCACTGGCGGATCCCTGGTCTTGGGTAGGGGCAGCGAACTGATGGAATTTCAGTTTAGCTGCAAGGGAGGATCGGAGGGCAAGCGTCTGCCATTTCCCCTGTCCACAGTGCAAGCCATGGGCTGATCAATGCCAAGTTTCTGGTCCATACAGATGATTCTGGTGTTGTCTGGCAAAATCAGAGGCTCAGATACAGCAGGTGCTGGCTTCATTTTTTTTTTTTTTTCAAAGTTGGCTTTCTCTCTGTAGGGCTTGGGATATTTTAAATATTATTGAAATTACTTATTTGGCTAACCAATTTAGCTATGAAATCATGTAGGTGTGCATTATTTTTGTACAAGGGAAAAGATTTATATGGTCTGAAGAGAAACTAGCGTATGATCTGCGTCATTTTTGGAAGATCTTTGAGCACTTGCTCATTTTTTCCTCAATAAAATCAGTTCGGGCTGGGGATGTAGATCAGTGGCACAAGCACCTGCCTGGCAAGCACAAGATCCTGAGTTCGATTACTGGTACCAAAAAATATCAGTCTGTGTTAGTTTCCTGTTTATTTTTATTCCAATTTGGTGCTTAGATTTTCTAATAAAAAATATTTTTAATTGAATGGAGCTAGTATTTAGTTTTGACTAATGCAGTTTCTAGTGTGTAAATAGCTAGGGCTGTTTTCCTCTCCTCAGGTCTGGTGTTTAGGAATTCCTACTTTTTCTACTTTGATAAATTATCTTATTCGGTGGTTAGTTGATTAATCAATTTTTGTTTATTTGTGACATTGTGTCATGAGTGCAGCATTTTGTCTGTCCTGTCCTTTGCCTATTAATAAGGGTTGTTCAGATATACAGAACCAATGAGAAAGTAACATACGAGGGAGCGTACCACGGGATGGACATGAAAATGCTAAGAGACAGCCAGGCATGGTGGGGCATGCCTGTAATCCCAGCACTCAGGAGGCTGAGGCAGGAGGATCTCAGTGAGTTTGAGACCAACCTGAATTGCATAGGGAGAGCCTGTCTCAAAAAGACAAAAAGAAAATGCTGTGAGCATTATTGTTAAAGTACATAATGGGAAGGTGGGTGTGATGGTCCATGCTTGCAATCTCAGCACTGAAGAGGCTGAGGCAGGAGGATCACAAGTTTAACACCAGCCTGGCCTAAATAGGGAATTCAAGCTCATAGTGAGAGCCTGTCTCAAAACAAAGTCAAAATCAAAAACAAAATCAAAACATATAACATGATAAAATTGAATGCAAACCTACATATGGATATTTTTCTGTTGTGGCTGCATTTTACACTGAAGGAAACTATGACTGGCTGTGAAACATTTAGGCCATCATCAGCTCTAGCCCACACCAGGCCCCATGTTTACTACTCTGGTAACTTCTTAGAGTTTTCAATGTCTGGAAAAATATATCGCCCATAGCATTTTCTACATAACAATAAGAAAACTATTTAAAAATACTAGCTTTCACTGGGCATGGTGCACACATCTGTAATCCCAGCACCCTGGAGGCTGAGGCAGGAGGGTCCTTTGGAATTTGAGACCAGCCTGAGCAACAAAATGAGGTCAAGGCCAGCCTGAATTGCATAGCGAGACCCTATCTCAAAAAGACACAAAACAAACAAACGAATGAACAAATAAAATACTAGTTTTCATGGTTTATGAAGTGTAAAATGGATTTTATTGTATCACATGCAGTGCATACGGTAATACAAATTTTAGTTAGGCATGGTGTGCAAAGTGTGGGACATTGGAATACAGCTCTTTGGGAAAATAGCAACACAGCTTCAAAACAACTTACCTTTGTCCATCTGGTTGGAGAGAGGGATCATAGGAATTCAAAGGCATGTTGTGTGGGAAATCCTGTCTGCCCATCAACCTGTCAATACATGAAGATCAGAAATTGAGAGGTAACGCTCCATGTGTTTAGTGGGCAATCTGTCAGGGTCGTAAAACGCTGAGGAAGGGACACAGTCAGCAAGTAGAAAGTAGACTCTTAGGACTAGGAAGGGGAGGGCCTGGGAAGCTCCTGGGAAGTCAGCCTCTGATCCAAAGTAAAACTTTGGTTATAAAACTTGGAGCCAAAGGCCAGATGTGGATTGTCACTAAGAATGGATTAGTACAAAATCTAAGCATAACACATTGTGATTACTCAACACGGTAAGACATGGCTTTGAACCTCGGCTCCATGAAGTCACAAATCACCACAGAGAAGTAGCTTGTCTTTCTCTAACTACACTCATTTGTATTCTGCACTTAAGAAGTAAGTAGCTGTTAATCTGTGTTTGCTAAAAGAAGATTCCTATACAGGAAGGTTTTATGTATAAAATGTCATAGCACATGAATAATATCTAGTGGATAATAGGAAGTCAGTGACTCTACATACCTGTTCCCTTTCCTCGAATACTACTTGAGGAGCGAGTTGCATTTTATATGTGGTGATGGGAGGAGGAGCAGATGTTGCACTGTGATGGCTGCATTTTAAGACCTGGACAGGTCAACGCATGAAGCAGCGACTTCAAGGGAGACCCTGAAGCAGAAATTTTCTTTTCTTGTCTTTTTTTTTTTTTTTTTTTTTTTTTTTTTTTTTTTTTTTTTTTTGTCTTCTTGAGACAGGGTCACGCTATGCAGTTCAGGCTGGCCTTGAGCTCACTTTGTAGCCCAGGCTGACCTTGAACTTACAACAATCCTCCTGCCTCAGCCTCCCGAGTGCTGGGATTATAGGTGCATGCCTCAGCCTCCCGAGTGCTGGGATTATAGGTGCATGCCACTGCCTGTAATTAAAGCATACAGGCTATACTTTTATTGTAGAAATATTTGCTTGTTTGCTTTTCTGTGGTTTTTTTAGGAGGGTTGATATCTTTGGATGCTTTGCACAAAGAAGTTGGATAGAAGCAAGCATATGATTCCATCCTAGTATTGTTACAACTCTAGTAATAATTTTAATGTGTTATTCCAACTGTGAGGCCTTCAGTTGCTTTAAAGCTGACCTTTATAGTCTCTAAATTGCTTGTTATAAATTAGTCCCAGGCACGCATGTGCTGTAGGTGTGAAGGGTAATAAGACCCCAACACTGGGAAATTGGCTGCTGAATTGTTAGGGCCACTTATTCTTTCTTTCTTTTTTCTTTTTTGTCTTTTTGGGACAGAGTCAGCTCAAGGTCAGGCTGAATCTATGTGATTTTTGGAAATGTGACCAACTTATGCGTGGTCAGCTTTGAACAATCATGATAGTTAATAGCCAAGAAATAATTATCAGAGATTTAGCCCACATTTAGTCGTCTTGTCAATTTAATTATTTAATGAAGAAGAATACAGATCAACTTGTAGAAGCAAGAGGCGAAAATGAGGGTGATTTGTTTAAAACACGTATTTTCTTACCTGAAATATTTTCGTGCTTGGGCTTCTTACTGAATTTGGTGGTGGTAAGATGAGTTTTGTGTTTTTACACAAAGAAGCAGTCTTCAGTGTTTTTACAGCATTGGTTATTACAGAAATTATGCTTCTTTTTCTTCTGGTCTTGAAGGGTGAATAAAATAAACAAACTGAAAATGCTACAATGAACGGTAAATGATGAAAGACTTACTGTACAAAAAAACAGCATAAAAAGGAAGACGAGTTTAAATTTTGTTGTGTAGGAAAGTGAGGAAAATAATACAAGGATGAGAATAAGTAAAATGATGGGCTGGAACATCTGGGGAGGTAAACTCAGAGACAAAAAGGAAACTTAATTAACAACAGTTTCTACATTTCAATCAACCAGTCTAAATACTCACTCAAAAAAGAGAACCCCTCCTTAAACCTATATTTACCATACCTGAATTTATTATCTATAGACAATGCTTTCTCTCACTTTGATTTCAAGTTTTCCCCCGAAACTATAACTAAAACACCACATGCTCAAGTATTAAAAAAAATTGAACAAGGAAATGAAAAACTAAATATCTGATATAAAAACAGAAAAAGGTAAATTTCAACATTTCAAAACCCAAGTTTCATGATAAAACTTTTTGCCCCGATCGCAGCAAAGCAGAGCAACGTGCAAGATCAGTAAGTGCAGGGCTGTGAGGTTTTGCTAGCTGGATGGACAGGCACTGGGTCTCATGTCATGCTTCTGCATAAGCTGGTTTTCAAACGTCAGTGTCTGGCGCGTCTTAGAAGCCATTCATGCTGCTGCTGTACTTCTGTGGGTTCTCCAATGGACACAGGACACCAGGCTTGCCAGAGGGAACAGCGCTGTCCGCTCTGCTTCATAAATTATATTCTATACGGTTAACTCTGACAAAACGAATTCATCTTCCTTTGGCCATGAGACCTGGCCAAAGCAGCTCAGTCCCATTCATCCGAAGCCTCTACAAATAAGGATGGAGGAAAAATACTGGTTTTCTCGTTATGGAATCATTATTTCCATGTCCCTGGATTAGTGTGGCCTGAGAGCTACTGCAGAGCAGTCCTCCACCAGTCTTCACTGACAGAGAATGACTCTAGAAATAATGCTGTGTTATTTCAACTTACACCAAAGGGCAGGCACCCTCTGAGAGTTTTGGCAGGGCCCTAGGTAGGAGATCATCTTTACCACTCAATTCTATGCGGATCAGTAGTTCTCCAGCAGTGTTAATTATTAAGTAATTTTTTAGAAAATCTTAAACTCAATGACTTACAAGCCTCCAATCAACATTTTGAATAGGAGTCTTCAAATGTGGATTTGAGGTTTGTAAGTCAAGATGCCTATTCAGGACCTTCCTGCAACGAGATCTGTCACTGAATGCTGGAATACTGAGTAATACTGGAAGATATGGACCTTCTAAAATAGTACCTTAAAGTCCATTCAGCTGCACCTGAAAATTGAGGGTGCTGATGTTACATCTCCCCTTTCAAAGGAGGGGGCTGGTGACTCAGATTGGGTCACAGAAACCTGAGGCCTGAACGAGGGGCAGTTGGGCACACTGTGGCGCTGGGCACCCGTGGGACTGTGACCCGGGCTCACCCCGCAGCAGGGCTGCGGACAGGGACAGTGGTTGGGATCAGAGACTCCCCACGGGCACCGCAGCTCCAGCCTCGCCACACACGGCCAGGCACATGCTAAGCAGAGCTGTACCTGATTCATGGATATGGGTTCCCCAGCGCCCCGGTCGTCGCTGGCTTTGGGCACCTCGAGGCAGTGTATGAAGGTCTGCAGCTCCTTGCGGAATGCCTTCATTTGTGCGTTGATGTGGTAGAGCAGCTCGTGCTCACGGATGCGGCTGCCATCGTCCTCCTCGTCCAGGAGTCCGAACAGGTCCCCGTTTGGCCACATAGATGCACGCCTCGGTGATGATGGTGCTGGTGCCGGTGATGAGCCAGTCGATGGTCTTGCCCAGGTGCTCGGCCTCAGAGCGGATGTCCTTGAGGTGCTGACGCTCACACAGGCCCTGTGGCCAGGGCACGGGCACAGGGTGCAGCCCGCGCGTGGGTGTCAGGCAGAGCGCATGCCACACCTCCTCAGGCTCACTTTCGCCACCGATCGGGCCCTCGCGCTTGCAGTGCAGTGGCCATGCGTTATCATCGCTCTCTTTTTTGCCAGGTTTGCTCTCGGCGTCGCTGTCGCGTGGGCTGCCGCAGATGCCCAGGTGCGAGACCAGGTCGTAGCACTGCATATTGGACATGAGCACACGTTTCTTGTACTGCAGCTGCATGACCTTGCCACTCAGCTCTTTGATCTGCAGGCACGCAGCCTTGAGCTCTTCCTGCAGCGCCTCGCTCTTGGCGCTGTCATGGTGCCACATGCTGCTGTAATGGCCCGCGCCCGCGAAGCACTTGAACTTGGTGAGCTCCGCCGTGATGCGCTTGTTCTGCTCCTCCAGGTCAGCCACGTTCCTGCGCAGCAGCTCCGTCTCGTCCTCCACCAGCTGCAGGTGCTGCCGCAGCTCCGACAGCGATTTGCTCTGCTCGCTCATCAGCAGGTTGGCTGCACCATTGCTGAAGTCGTCGCCATGCAGGATGTCCAGCTCCGCCTTCAGGCCGTGGTTCTCCACATCCAGCTCCAGGATCTTCAAGCCCAGGATGTTGCCCTCCTTCTCCTCCAGCCACAGCCGCAGCCGCAGCTTGAGCTCTGCCTCGCTCGTGCTGGGAGGGCCCCGCCTCTCCCTTGGGCAGCAGGCTGTCCAGGTCCCCATAGAAGAATCTGTACTTCTGGAGTTCGTGCTCGAACCTGTCAATTTGTCAATCTTGGCCATCTTCTTCCTCATCAAAGCGGCTTCTTCTTTGATGAACTGCAGCTGGCATTTTAGATCTTCATTGTCCTCCTCATTTGGGGGGAAGAGGGAAAAAGACAGATCATTTTTGTGGAAACGAGAGACACAATCAAGCCAGGACATCTGCAGACATAATTTCTTTTTTCTAATTAAGATGTAATGGCACACAGAAGTAGAAATTACGTATTTTCTTCAAAGCCCTTGCATTCTTAAAGATTAGAACACCATTACATCCTGGAAACAAAAAGGGAAAGAAAAGCAGAAAACACTTCCGCCACCACTACACGGAGATGATTATATGCTGTAGCTACACACCGCTCCTTGGTGGCCATCTCAATGATGCTTTTGTTTCATTCTCCATGCAGTCTAATTTCCCCTAACTACTAAATGTGAAATCTCTTCACCCTGGGGAGCATGTGGCCCATATGCGGTCACCACTGCTTACTGAGCATACACTCAGAGCCAGAAGCTGTAAAGTTCTTTTCTATAGTGATTGAACTTAATCGTCACAATCACTGGGTAAGTTGTTATTGAGATGCCCAGAATAAAGATGTTCAGTGACTTATCCAAGGTTATACAGAGAGTAAGTGGAAAGAGAAAAGGGTGAAACTTGAATACGTTTGGGTCTTAAACTAAGGCTCGTCATTGTTCTGCTATTCAGAGAAGGATACTCCCTCCACCTTTATTCAAAGAGGAATTGCTTAAAGTCTGTTGAGGAGGGAAGGCTTGGCCCCAGGATTGTCCCTCCAGTGAGAAACCATAATTACTCCATTTGTACTGCCTTTGGAGTGGAATGCAGTGGCATCAGCCCATAAAGGAGGGAGCTGGTTCCACCTGCTGAAAACATAACGGAGTGGGCCCTGTAAGACGGTCTCTCACCCGTTCATATGACAGCGTTGAAAACCTAAAGCAGAAACAGAAATCCATTCGTTCCCTGAGAGCTTTTAGGGAAGTACATTATCATGGCTAAGGGTGTAGTATTTCCCAAGGATGAGTTCTCAAAATTCTCTTTGAGTGTGTATTTTGGGCTAATTGTCTAATCTCTGTGGCCTTAGTTTTCCCTTTTTATTTTTTCTCCTCATGGTGCTGGTGATAGAATCCAGGGTCTTACACATGCTAGGTAAATGTTCTACCAGTGAGGGATACCCACAGCCCTCCTCACTTTTAAAATGGGAATAAAAACCCTTTCTCAGTGCTAAGACACCTGCATCTGGGAGGCATTCTCATAAGGAAGCAGGAGAGGTAAGAGGGAAAATGAGCTTCTGCCAGAGATATCAGTAGGCCTGACCCAGAGCCTCTTAGATGAAGAGGGCCATCCGGGCACATGGAAATCCCATCCACCCAGCTGCTGGCGGGCAGCAGAAGTGGTGGAGATCTGCAGGGTGTGCACGCCTCAATGCCCCTGTCCTTCTTTCCTTAAATCTTCATAGCCACCTTTGAGTAGGTGAAACTTCTACCCCTTACATATGTGACAGCTTTCTTGGCACATTGAGCACATGTTAGTAAGTGACAGGGCACAATCAATACTCAGACTTGGTTCCAGGCTTCTCCGCCTTGCACTGCTGTGGAGAATTCTAAGCCTTGCCCCAGGATGGAGAAACGTTTTTATTGTATGGTTTTCTGAAGACCTCACAAGCCTCCATCACCTTTCTACAGTGTTCTTTTCTTTACTCTCCCTGGGCTGTAGGAGCAGCTATCTCATGGACCTTATTCATTAGGAAAGA
>PVLD010026824.1:0-21629 GCA_004027595.1 Dinomys branickii
GCTTTCCCACGTCTCGCCCCGGCAGCCTGGTCCGCCCTACCACATCTCCCCCGGCATCTCAGAGAAATACGCCCAGTTTAAACTTCCCAGCCGAGGTCCCGGCATTCACACTCGCCAAGTCTGTCTCGAGCTGGTGGTGTTTATTAAGGAGGTTCGCTCCCTTGCTGCTCACCTGGTCGCCATCTTCCCCGGATTTTTCAATTCATGAATTTTTAAATCACTTAAAACATTTTAAGTATACTTTGAAAACCTTAGGGAAAAGAATCAGAATTTCAGTACAGGTAAAAGCTACTAGTGAATTAAGTGTAAAATATATGCTAGATTTTAGACACAATATGAAAAAACTATGTAAAACATTAAGAATATTTGTATGATCAAGTTAGATGTTATTTTTCCATGTAAGGTAAAATATGTTGTCATTAAAATTAATTTTATTTTTAACTTTAAAGGACTACATAAAAGTTTGACTATATATGTGAGTGACATTTTTCAGAAGTAATCTGTAATAGTCTTGCACAAGTCAACAAGTTCCTCAGAATTTCATTTTCCAAATTTTTAAAATAGAACCATAGCCTACAACCAATGGTCATGGTAAGCCTCAGTGTTTTGAATTAAGAAGTGGACTTAACATTTGTTGTCCTGACTTCTTCAAACAGAATTGTAGTTCATCTCTGTCAACTGATTAGTATTTATTTCTGTTATATCACTATCGTGGGTAATCTTACTCGAATTATCCCTAACGTTCAACTCTAATGACTCTGACATTAAAGGAAGAAATAAAATTCAGAAAATCAGCATGTACTATGTCTAGAAGGAAAGACAAATCCTACACAATTATGAATGATGTAATGATTAGTTGGCTTCTAGTATAGAGCCTGGTAATGATGGGCATTGTATGATTTTTTTATAGATGTATTATTTTTTGCATGATCTTCCAGAAGCTCAGTTCTACAGATAATTATCCAGGAGCTATTTTAAATATGGAAATAGTGTCAACTAGTAACTCATAATGTGTATATGAGTAAACTCTTGATGAGTCATTTCTACTGTGTTCAGTTTTGCCACAATAATCTTGCGACATATGTACAAATATTTATATTGCACTCCAAAAAACTGAGATAATCTACCATTGTAGACCTCCCAAAGGCACTAAGCCTATAAGACACAATGTAGATTTTAACCAAAATGCCTCTGATTCCAAGCTAATATTTTATCTTTTCTGTACATTACCTTAAAAACCAAATGACTTGAGTCATATTACATATTAAGATGAATTTTAAGACACAGAAATATTCTTCTATCATATGCCAATTCAATTTAGAAAAACTACAATACATATGACTTGAAAATAAATATAATTTTTTTCTTAAAATTAGTGCTATCCTTGCCAATGAATCATATGGCATGTCAGATAACTAGGGTCAAAACAAAGGTTCTATCGTCTTTATTAGCTGCACTTAAAAGAATATAGTAATGGTAAATATTAAGTTAAAAAGATGAGGATGAAAAATACATATGTAACGTAATGTGTTTTAACTACATTACTCTTGGGGATAAAGTTTACTGTAGAATATATAAAATAAACTTCCGCAGTCTCGAAATTTCCTGATGAGCATTGGGGAATTCCTTTGTTAAAAGTGTGCTTCTGAGTCTTTTTGAATGTGTCAGATTTCTGTGTCTCATTCTATATGCAAGGTGAACGATGCCAAGAGCAGGAATCCTGCCAGACTGTCGAGGGGACGCACAGCTGCCCTCTGTGACGGACTGCACACATGTCTCAGCCACATAGTAACGTGAAAAATTAGCATACCTCTCCCATTTAGGGGGTTTCACCTGACTGTGTCTTGAAGAGTTTGACAAAAACTAAACAAAAATGGAATGAGCTATGTTAACTCCCTTTCCTTCAAAGAGAATCATGGTTTCTGAATAAATTTCCAATCTTTAAATTTGGATATGGCAAGGAAGGAGAAGTCAAGCTCCAAATGGAATAAAATATGCAAAGGTTTTAGATTAA
The DNA here is from genome assembly GCA_004027595.1 of Dinomys branickii. Taxonomy (NCBI): domain Eukaryota; kingdom Metazoa; phylum Chordata; class Mammalia; order Rodentia; family Dinomyidae; genus Dinomys; species Dinomys branickii. Next base: position 2,015 of record PVLD010026824.1, read on the forward strand.
ACATAAAGTGCATATTCTTTAAATTGTTTACATTTGATAGTGTCACAGAGAGACAAAGCATGTATAGAATGTCACATTTTCAGTATGCTTTGCTAAAATTAATGACGGCCTTTGAGACTTCCTTATGGCTAGGAAGAAGAAATTTAACACATTGAGTTATTTGAGATTATTTTTACTGAATGGCATGGAGATATTAAAAGAAACCTTTTTTTCTGTAAGAGCATGTGCCTTTAATACTTCATACCTATCTAGCTATCACTGCCATTCAGTAGGCAGCCAAGTTCTCTGGTATTCGGGTCCTCCGCTTCAGCATGAAGATGAATCTCATTTCCTTGAAATACTGCTCCTACTGGTATTTCAAGGAAATGAGATTCTGTTCAAGCAAGTTGAAATCTTAATTCCATTTCTTTTCAGAGTAATAATTTATATATAAAGTACCACAGATGGATGTTTATATTGAGTATAATAACTTGAAGACTTATTTTATCTGAAAATGGAATTAGAGCTTCTTAATGGCAAACTACAGAGCTAAATCATTTGAGGTTGTACCCACATCTTTTTGGGCTACAGAAGCACTATTTTTTATCAAACAAGCATTTAAGTCAGCATTTCTCTTTTGCTTGTGTACAGTCACCCACACAACATTTTCACCACTGTAAAAAGCAATAAATGATGAAAGTATAACCTTATTTCTGCCAATTTACTAATATAGAAGAAAGCTCCTGGGCAGTTTGATTAATATATTTTTGTACATATTTGCATAAACAGAAACAATTTGAGGAAATCTGCTTGGTCAGTGGAATTTAAAACTAAAAGACAAACTTCTCATTTTAAATTTTAAGGAGACATACAGGTGTTACAATTGTCAATGTATCAAAAGTTCTATGGCCTTAAGTATTGTTTTAATAGAAAATTGATAAGTGTTTTAAATTGTGCCCACTTACTGCAGGGAAAATAAGGTAACAGGAACAATTGTATTTCATTAAATAATGCCAAAACATCAATCTAGAAATTTATCTCCTTTAATAATGCTAAAACACCAACCTAGAAATTAATTGCTTAGCTTTTATGGGAGTTTTATTAACTATAAAATAAGATCAGTGTTAATTAGATATTTAATCACTATGTTTTCGCATATAAATTTTTATACATAAATGTACTTCACAAGAGAACTTCTTAAATTAATTTATATTGTTGCTCTTATTGCTAAAATCTCTCTTAGCTGCTCTACAGAGAGAATCATGTAGCTGTCCTTTGTTCATAGTATGTTACATTATTAACACAAGCATTATGGCTTTATGCTTTAATCATAACTTCCAGAAATACTGTGTTATAGCTTTAACAGAGACTAAAATAGATTAAAATTTGATCAGCATGATATCAATGGGGGAAGACAACAAATAATGTCTCCTTCTTGGGATAAATTTAAATATTTAACATGGGCTTTCATCACTAATTATTTCTATTTTCTTTAGATTTTGGCCACCATTTAATTTTATTTTTAGAACTTGATTGGAAAGACCAAAAATTTAGAAAACTTTTCTATCATTAGAGGAAGTCAAAATTGTAAATTACCTCAAAACTACTGCTCAATAAATGTTAACTCTCATACTTCCTGTAAAAAGACTGTTTTAGTTTCAAATTATAGTGAAATTTGCTTCAATCACTTTTTACTCTACAATCTGTAAATTTGCTTGCTATCATTTTCTAATGACATCTCATTTGAAACTAAAGTCACAAACAGCTCTCTCTCTCTCTCTCTCTCTCAGCACACATACACACACACACACACACACACACACACACACACACACGAGAGAAAAGACGAAAGAGGAAGGCAGACAGCATCAGCCAAATCTGCTGTTTAGAAGAAACTGATGATTACGTAAATGGATGTCTCACTTCCAGTAGTAACATCCATTATATGTGAGCTTTAAGATTACACTTCACAAAATGCCGGTGTTTTACAATGATAACGACTTAATTAATTAATTTATTAATTAACTCTTATTTATTGTCCTAGTGTAGAAGGGATAGTCACACATCAGGGAATTTTGTATATACATATTTAAGAGGAGATTATACTTCAGAGTGTCTATATTTCATTTATCATCCAATCACAAATACATAAGATCTGGAGTCCCACATCAGATGCACTGACCTGCTGCGTAAGGTAGAATTTAAGGTGAAATTATTTGCCAGGAAACCGTACCTTTTAGAAGTCTAAATGCTGGCAAACTGGGGACTCTTGACAGTTTTTGTATGTCAGTGAAGTAAGAATGGTTTTTAAATTTTAAAGTAGTTGAAAAAAATCAAATAATAATTTGAAGAATTACATAAAACAAAATGTAACTGTCTGTAGATAAACTTTTACTGAACACAGCCACATTTGATCATCGTGTCTCTGCCTGAACTGTCACTACAGTGGCAGCACAGTTACTTGTGACAGAAAGTCCATCACCTGATTTACTACAAAAACAGTTACTGACCTTTTAGACAGACTGAGAGAAAATCTTCCAGAAACTAAACATTTATTAGCTTAATGAGATATTTAGAGACACCTCAACTGTTTTCTATGTACATTTTAAGAAACTTTTCATTTTACTACTATGAGATTAGGCACTCCAACTCTATGAATAATTCTAAACACACCAGATTACCAGCTGAATAACTCACAACTCTTTTTTTGCATTATTTTATACTGCTGCTAAAATCACTCTTTGCTGTTAACATTTAGACCCTCATGGAAATATATTACTATCTTAATAAACTAATTTTTAAAAGAAAGTCTTCCTAACCATATACACTGTCTTGCACATGTAATGCAGGTAATTAACATAACATATTCTATGTTGTCACATTCCTAAATTTCTCCAAGACCAATCTCTTCTATGGCAGAGTGTTCAAAAGGCACTCAGCATGCCCTCTAGTCCAGTGTTTTATCTGGCCTGTGTAGCCAGTAATACAGGCACTCTGAGGAATTGGCCATAGCTTTGATTTCTCTTGAATGATTTGGTATAGGTAATAGGGCAGGCAAATAAATTATAATCCAGGAAAATTTCTAAGTACCCATATTTATTTAAGAAAAATTGTATGCATTTAATTAGGGAATAAACAGAACTATACAATATCAACTGTAAATAAGCCTATCCAGCATTTAGATGCACTGTGGTTGTATATAAAGTTTCCTTTCAAATTAAAACTCACTGACCTGATTTGTACATCATATGTTTGCTAAAGATTTACAATCATACGTATATTCATTTTGATTTTAAGAAAGATATATTTATGTAATTATATTAAAATATTATATTCGGAAAGTCATGAGCTTAATCACCAAACCCTATGGAACAGGACAGAGGTACAAGACTGACAGATGATGTGTAATTATGTTGTTAGTGCCTCAGGTATCTTTTGGTATAGTAATAATCAAGAACATGTTCGTTACATTAAGGAGAAAATGAGTTTTATAAGATGCTGCTAAATTTAAAGGTGTGCAGAAAAATTTGGTATAGAAAAATTAATATATCTTTATGCCAGACATGGCGGGGCACCCCTGTAATCCCAACACTTGGGAAGCTGAGGCAGGAGGATCGTTGGAAGTTTGAGACCAGGCAGGGCTACAAAGTGACTCAAGATTAGCCTGAACTCCTTAGCAGCAGAACCTTGTCTCAAATAAACAAAGTTAGTATATCTTTATGCATTATTGTCATATGTATTCAATTCCTGAACTCCTATATTAAAGACCTTGATTATATATATATATATATATATATATATATAATCTTCCAACTTTCCATTTTAACTGAAAAAATATTAAGCTTTTAAAATATGTTGTTTATAGCTCTACTTTCTTTAGAATGTTTAAGAATTATTTTTACTTGATATTTTCAAGTAATATAAACTGATTGCATTCTTCAAAATAATTAAGAGTAAAATTCTTCTGTTAAAGAAAAAGTAGATTTTTCAAATATAACAGCCAAGTCTATACTATTGCTAAGTTTGAAGGAAAATATGGCCAGGGAAAAGTTTCCTAGGGCTAGACTATGAAATGAACACATTGCAACTGCCTAGTAAATTTGAACTTTTCAATTCAGTAATATAAGAGTAAAAGTTGGCAGTGGGTGTTTTACCTAGGAATCATCCTGGCCTGTTTTCACTGGAATAAGAAAAAAAATCTTTGGATTCTATTAATTGTTTATAGTACAAGTAAAACAATGCACTTTGTTTAAAACCTAGGCATAAAATTAATTCATGTAAGCTTAGCTTGGGGACCTCCTCACATAAAGAAAGAAGAGAATATAATCCAATGTTAACACTATCAAAGCAAAGTAATACAATTGATTGAAAATACAGTTGAGCACTCCCAGCAGATGAAGGTGTGAATTTCCTCATACCTCATCTTAATGGCAACATTTTCTACAAAGCGACATGAAGCACTCCTTTCATATTTCATGAGTTCTATTTGCCTGACTTCAAGATGCCAAATGTGCTAGAGAACAGTGCTTTAATATTTATGGGTTTTTGAGATGGCTTTGACAGTTGTCAATGAGAGAAATGATTTCATCAGAAAAGAATCTGACTTACGATTTCTGGCACACATATAAAATCACAGTCATTCACCTATGCATTCTGTTTAAAAGATATTCTTAACATAGTTGTCTTTTATGAAAACTATATGTCTATAAAATCTTTATATAACTATCAGAGATTTTTAAATATTACTTCAATATAATGGTATTTCAGGAAATTTTTGTAACTGTGAAGATTAATAACTAACCTGCTTTGCAAATGTATCTTGAAAGACATAGCCAAGTAAGAATCCTGAAAGTCTATAACAGCAGAAATTATCACAGCATAATTAAGAATAATTATAAGAATAATTTGTATTTATTGCCCCCTGTGTAATTGAAAAACATAATAAGTAGTTCAGTTTAGGAGTAAAATTTAAAGTATTTTTTTCTTTAGCCTCAAAGGTTTGAATTTGGGTCTTAGGTCATCCATAATTATTTTACACACCCAAAATAAAGTAAAATTTAAAATTACTGGGAAAGTAGAGTTCATGCTTATTCATCTTAAAAGGTTTGTGAACATTTCATACAATGTGTGGAATTAATAATAAGTTAAACTAAATATATATATATATATATATATATATATATATACACACACACACACATACATACATATTGAACTATATTTGAATATCTATTATAGTGTACATATATTCAAATATGTTTAATATATGAATGTACTTACAAGAATTTATTATAAATAACATCTCACTCTATTCACCTGAAGATCTTTTGAAATAAGAAAGCCAAGTAGTGCAATGAGTACTGGATTTTTAATAGTGTCTAAAGGTCATTGGATACATACTACACACCAGTCATTGATCTAATTATAGATACATATCATAAATAACTTTTATATATTTCAAGACGTTAGCTCAACTAATGTATATATTTTTTCAAACCCAGTTGTGTAAATGACACCAATGAAATAACCTCTCCCATATTTCACCACCAGTCTGTATTTGAAACATGATGGGGGGGGAACCAGGAAGATTTAGTCCTGGACCCTGAGCTCCAACTAAACCTTGAGCTCAGAACCTCAAAGAGATCCCGTGTGACATTGCTGCACTACTGTTCCTGCTCGTTATTCACACAAAGGGTTTCTCTTACTGACTGGTATCTTCACGGGATTTAACCCTTAAATGTCCCTTTGTCTGACTTTATTCTGGCAACACTGAAACTTACCTGAATGATAGTATGTTATTTTTTGGAATTAAGTGTGATATCTTTTCTTTTCTATGTATTTATTTTTCCTGATTCTGTAAATAATAAGTATTCAAAGAAGCACTAGAGGCAGCAGAGGTATCATCTGGAATTATCACTTGTGATCCTCTAGTGCATTAAGAGGACTGGAAATGTCTTTTTGGCTGGTATATGCCCTTTGAAAGTGTATGAATAAGTATATAATCTTATATTTTTGTTTTGAAAATGGACCCAAACAATCTTGCTTTCCTCTCAGAATATGCACTGTAGCTTAACATGGATTACTATAATTGTTAATTTTCTGTGTCTTTATATGAATTTCCTATGATGGTTCAAAAAATTCAGTAACCCAAACTCTAAGAAGGAAGCTGACCATAATCATTCCAAATCTCACCACTGGGCAAAAATTCTCTCACGTTTCTCTGGTCAGCTCTTCCTCTCACTCTCCATAGCATCTGTTTGGGACTCCTTCCTAAAATTATCTGATCCTCTCCCTTCACCCCATTTCTTGCCTATTACCATAGTGCTTATTATTACGCTGCATAAACTGAAAAATAAGCCTAGTTGTGCTTTCAATGTTGCCTCATCTAACTTCTCCAAACTCACAGCTCTTGTAGTTACTGCTTTGACCTTCTAAGTGTGAAGTCTTGGTACCACTCAGGATGAGACAGATTGTTAGTGAGAAACTTCAAATCATCATACGGTTATGAGCCGTATTGTTTTATGTATGTTACTACTTTCCACTCAATTTGTCAGGCTGAGTTTGAGTTTTCTGGAAGTATTCATAAAAGACAGAATTGACTTCAATTTCTTTTTTGTTTTCATTTCCATGGGCAATCACTCTTCACCCCTTCCTTCTCTTATGAATCTTTATCTTCACTTGCAGATTCTATCATCTTTCAAATACTTTTCCTTTTTTCAATATTACACAATCATTTTTCTTAGCCTTTAATTTTTGGTTGCCTGCAGGTTTACCTCCTTACATAGTGCCTAACATTGATATTTCGGAATTTTTTAAGCATCCTTTTCATTGAAAAACTCAATTTCTTCCCATACAATGGGAGTATGCCGAAGAATGTTTATCTCTTCAATTTTCTAGTGTAATAGAAACTGTTTATATGGTTTAGTTTTGATGTATGTGAATATTAGTTATACAGTTTAGTTAACACCATACCCCCAACAACAAAATTCAAATTTTGGTTACTACTTCTTACAATGAGCATTATATGAAATAAAAGTTTCTTTGAACCAGTGCTTCCACTGTTGGGGGTTAGTCATTGTGAATCTTTCTCTCAGTCACATACGCTCAGTCAAGCCGGCAGTGAGGTACCCTTGTTATTCCCAGTGATAAGTCCGTGTGATACTTAAAAAAAAAAGGATAATCAGAAAATGAAAGATTAAGTAAATGGAAAGTGATTAAACTTGAAGAGAAATTCAAAAAAGCATGAACTAAGACTCTTACCCTTGCCTTATCATTCAAATAATAATAATATGGTCATGATCTGGGAGAATCTCGATGTAGTATTTCTCATCTGAGATATTCTCTCTTTCTTTCACTGCTGGCATCTTTTCCTAATGCCATTGTGCTTAGCTATAACACCTGCTTCCTACTCTCTTATGGTCATGTAAACTCCAGCATCGTCTCATGTTCGGGCTCTGCTAACTCTATTCTACCGATACTTCCTTTGGTGATATCTCTTTTGTTCTGTGAGTCAGCCGATTTTACTTTATGTCTTGGATATTAACATAACGTTACAGATTCTGTTATGTTCTCCCAAAAAGTACTGGTTTGTTGCTTGTTTTGTGGCAATTAATGTAAGTTTAACTGCAAACTGTTTCTTTAATAGCATTTATACACAGAACTTACAGCAGCGTTTCTCTAGCTGTGTCCTGTCGTCAATGTCCTCTCTATTTTCGTTGCCTGTGGTCTTGTTCTTTGCTTCTCCTGGCCACAGTTGCTATGGTATTCTATCAGAGTTTTGGTTTCACAGAGGGCACAGACCAGGGCCTCCCAGGTTAGTCCCTCTACAGAGATTTTTAATTGCTAGCATTTGGCTTTGGGGCTTTCGACCACATTTTGTCAGGTTTGTTGTTGTTGTTTGTTTTGTTTTATTTTTATCTTTGAGAGGGTCTTTCATCTACAAGAGTTTCCTCTGCTATTGTTCAAACTGGAATTTGTCTGGTTTCTGTTTCCATTTCAGGCCTGGTCTCTGAATACTTCTATGCTCACACAGCACATGTCACGGTTATTGCACCATCAGGCATTGGGCGGGTAGAGGTCTCCTGCAGAAAAGACACTGCCTATCTGGCTCGGTTCCTGCCCTCAATCCTGTGGACAAGGACTGTGGGAGTTGGGTCAGGCTGACTCAAAGGCAAAGATCCTCCAAGTAGTAGTGAAGCAGGAAAATCAGGTCCCAGGAAGACTGAGGTCCTCAGAAAGGAAAATAGTGCTGAGGTTTATTTATAAAATTGTGACAAACCTGCTGAACAATATATTGTAAGGCACGGAGAGCTCAAAATTAGCTTCTCAACATGGAGACTTTGCTTATATTTATAGGAGTAACTGTCATCCCTGCTAGTAACTGTTGGGGTATCGTAGGCCAGTCAGGATCTTAGCCTTTCTTTCTGGGATGAGTTAAGGGTTATGGGGTCTTCACTGATTGGTTTGCTCTAGGCCAGTCAGGATCTTATCCTTGTTTGCTGGAGTGAGCTGAGGATCACAGCAAATGTTTTCAAGCTGGTCCTTAAAATAACTGGTTTACCCCTGAAAAAATTTCACAAAAGGCAACTTCCAGTAAGCAGATGGTCACCTCTGCCATGTCAGCCAGGCCACGTTAGTGCTTCATCCCCCAAAGCCCTGCCTATCTGTCCTTCTGAGTATCCCTACATTACTCAATTATTTCCTTCATGTATTTTTTCTGCCCCAAATCTTTATTAATATGTGATTTTTCTCTGCTTAGAACTCCTCTTTGCTTGATTACACTTTAGCCTTAGATGTAATATCCCATCTGACTAAATTAGCTCATGTATGTGATCCTATAACATATTTATTTTAGACACTCAATTGCACACCACTATACAACATATAAAAATTTCTTAATGAATATCTGTTGCATCACTTCATTAATAAATACCTTTAGTATAAACCAGTGAAGTAGAAATTAAAAATTAAGCTAATAAGTACTTATAATAAAAACACATATGATTTTGATTTAAAGTATATATTAGTCAGCTTTCCCATTGCTGAAAACAATACCCAAAACCCAAAATTAAAAGGGCTAAGGTTTAATTTGGCTATAACTAAAGGGGTTCAGTCCATAGTCAGATGGCTCCAAGACAGAACTATCACAGTAGAATGTCATGGCAGAGCAAGAATGCATAGTTTATGCTGGCTTGGAAGTAAAGAAAAGAGGCACCCATAGTCTTCAAGGTTATACCTCCATGACTCACAGAGACACTTAGAAACTTCTTCAGAGTCTTCCAAGCAGATCTCAAGGCCAGTCAAGTTGGTACAATTAAACTTATCTGTCACAAGGCATGCAATTGAATGTTTTTATTCTATTGTTAAATGTATGAAACTTAAGCAGCACACCACTATTTAAAACTGCATTACCATGGAAGTTCCTTTTATTTTCAAATTTGAGTCACATTTTTCACAAAAAATTATAAAACTTCATTTTGTGCAAATAAAAATATATGATTATATATTATACCATCTTTATACGAATCCACACACAATAATCAGAAAGTTGATTTATATTAATTAATTCTTTCTCATTTAACTTAGTAAAACACTAAAGTGATAATCATTTTGTACTTTTGATGTTTTACAACATAATTATTTTATGAAGCACAAACTAGTATTTTTCTTGGGTTCAAAAACTTACGTACTTCACACAGAATGGTCAATATTAATTTTAAATGCTAATAGTACTCTCCTCAAAGAAAACACAGTGATTTCTCACAGATTTATTTATATTTTCTCACCTTTTAAGACTGGAGTAAACAATAAGTAGCATTTACAATAATTAGTAGTCTTTAACTAAAGAAGACAAAGCAGACTCTAGCCTTAAAAATCTGTTTTTGGAAGACTAATCCATCAAGATCATAGCAAGCTTAGAGTGGCCTTCAAAAATATACAGATATTTGTACCTAATTACAAACTGTTCTGCAGGGCTACTGCAATCAGTTTCTGAAAGAAGCAGAGAAAGTTCTGTATGTAACTCAAAGTTTTTTCAGTGAGGAAGACTGAATGTTATCTATTTTACATGTTGAGATCTAGCCCTAAGAAATAAAGGAAAATGACAGAAGCTAGAAGATTTTTATGAGAAGCTCTTATGCACCTCGGGACATAAGAAACAATTTTTCATGTCTGGGAGATGAATGATTAGGCTAGAAAATTAAGGTAATTATTCCTGCATTTTCCCACAAGTTTTGGGTACATTAACATCTATCCCAGTGAGATGACTTCTCTTACCACCTGCTTCAACAGGGGTCAGTGAGGAAGGAGTCAATTTGAAAGAAGGAAACGTCTAAAGATGGTTCAGACCTGTGCAACTGAAAAACTATTTTAAGAGAAATATGTAGAATGTGGGAAGTGAAACTAGGAGACTCACAGACTCACCAAAGTGCAAAAATTAAGTGGAATGGAGAATGTGCTTTCATAGGCAGGAGTTTAATCCTTTTGGACACAAATATGGAGTGATTGGTGCCATAAAAGGACAGGGTCAAGAATATCTCAATGTGTAAAAATCATTTAATTTTAGTAATTTAATACATTTTATTCAAAAAATAACTTGATTAAAATGGAGTTAATTTATGCCGTTATTCTTGCTGCAAGGAAAAACAACATAAAGGCTACAAAAGAAAACTTACTTTGGACTTTAAATGACAAAAATTTGTTCAAAGAGTATTATTTGATTAAATGAGGGAACAAAACTGTCAGGCTTTTGCATAAGGTATGTTCATAGAGTATCAGTTTAGTCAATTATAAAGAGTGACATACTGCGAAAGAAGCAGACAGAAGATCTCTGAAGATCACTGAGAAACCAAATTTTCTGAGAAAAAAATGGCACAATGGGATTGGGAATGAAATTGTGAGGAGGAAAATTGTGTATCACTAATGACTTCATATTGAATCTTAACTATAAAACATATATTATATATAATACAAGAAATAAACAGTTTTCCTGGAAAATATTTTTACACTGGTATCAAAGACATTTTCTGAAAAACTTTTTCTGATAATCTCATCTTTCATCTGTTTTTCTGTTACACTCTTTTGTAACTTGCAAAGACTTTGTTATCTTTCTAGGACACATTTTGTTCTGTTTTTCACTTTATTGTCCTCGGATTTCACTTTTCCATATTTCTCTTTCCTTCTATTAGGTTCCATTTTTTAGTCATACACCCTTCTCTTTCACACTTTTCAAAAATAAACTTTTGTGAAATAAACTTTTGGAATACTGATTCTGCTGTGGAGTTAATAATGATTAAGACTTGTCGCTCCTAATGAACTGACATTTGACACATCACTACATAATTTTGTTTAAGACTTATTTTGGCTCCTCAACATGCAAATAATTTGCAGACTCTAAACCTGAGACTTGAGGACGTTTAGCGTTTGCCAAGGTTAAAGTTGGAAACGTTAAATGCTAGCACATTCAGCTTTCCGACCACAAAGCCCATATTGTATTCACAGGCAGCACTTCTCTACCTTGTTCATTATTTTTTCTTAATAGCTTCAGATAATGAATGTACTAATGATTGTCGGTATCTCTTGATGCCATGTAACTAGATGTTATAATTTTGTAGAATCAGTTGTGATTTAAGACGTATAATCTTGTCTTAACTAGCTGAGTAGGGTTGTATATTCTACAGCTGATTCAAGTTTTGTATTTATTCTTTCTAAGAGCATTTATGAGGAAATAAAATGCAGAGTACATGAGTTTTAAAAGTTCTGAGGGAGAAAAGAAAAATGAAGCCCAATATCCCCAATATCTAATTGAATGATATTTTTGTTTCCTAATCAAACTATTTCATCATTTTACATTATGTTGATAAATGCATCATTTTGAAAATATTTTATTTGGTTTATTGCTGTGAATTACATCATTGAAAATCATAACAGTATAGGATGTATAGAGTGGTTTTACTCTTTATGTGGCATTTGCTCTTTGACAAAGGCAACTATTCGACCTTTTCTTTGAAGTCATTTTGCTGCTGAGATTTTTTTTTTAATTCGGTGAGCAACAAGTTATCAATTATAGAAAAACCCTACAGACTACTCTAATAGAGTTTATAAGAATAATTTGAAGAAGTGAAGAGCTGTCAAAAGTTAAAAGCTTTAAGCAGAATCTGAAAGACACTACTGTAAACTCTAGGTTAAATAATTCGCAGATATTTATAAACTACTACTAAGGAATTCATAAGTACTGTCCTGTGATGGCGTCTTACACACGCACTTCCTTTATGTCCCATAGAGCATTTAAAATAATTAAAAGTCTATTTTTTATGGTTAACAAAAATATTTTCCATATTAGCATTACTTCATAGAATGAACACTTTTTGATTACCTGTTGTATGTGTAGCACTTTGCTGTAGGTATAATTTATATATTGGTATTGACATAGAAATACAAATGTAATAGTTGTACATATGATAGATTAATGATCATCACAAATTCATTGACCTCCCTCCACTGATAAGTGAACACGTTACAGTCTTTTATTGAATTTGGTCTGGCCTCTGGTTGTTTTGATTCATAGAGTGTGTTGGAAACAAGGTTATACCATGTTCACATCTAGCTTTAAAGAAAGCTGGCAGTTGATGCATTCTTTCTTTTAAAACTTATTCTCAGTAAAATGTTTACCGTAAAGCTGCCATTCTTCAAAGTCAAGCATAACCCAGTGGAGGGGTGCTTTGAATGGATATGCTGAAACATGAGAAATTCTTAACCAACTGCCGGCTGCTCCAACCCCCAGACACTCAATTCATGGTACTGATACTCTGAACATTTACAAAAGGCAAATTTTTTCGTGTTCGATTCAAACTGTTGACCTCATATAATGAAATATGATAATAAATTTTACTTTAAGCCTCTAAATACTTTGGGTAGTTGCTTTACAAAACCAGCTAACTGAAGAGATGAATGTTAGAGAACTCTTCCACTATTCTATTATCTGATTTTGAGAAATCTGTTTAAATCTATTACTTTAAACAAAATAATATCTATCAAATTAACATAGCTTATAAGTCAGTGACTATGATGCTTGTGTATGGTGTGTGACACAAAAATAGTGAGTCTTCAGCTCTTCAACTTATATTTCCATTCTAGGCTTTTCTTGGGAGACCCAAATGCAATGGTTGATACAGTTGCTTACTAAGCTTCTCCACTCAAGTTCTTAGGGCTTCAGGGTGATATTTTCCCATATTCTGTGTTGCCCTACAAGTTTCCCCCCTCTTTGTGTTCCTTATCTCTGTACATGGCCAGCGAGTTGCTCAGTTCCATAAGCAAAATCCTTAGTCAACTTTTTAAAAATATTTAATGGAGGAGATAAAAACAATAAAAATGATACAGAATTTCTAAACAAGATGGTAACAAATTAACAGTGGTTGTTATATTGCATAATTTTATATTCAAAGTAGTTGCTCAGATTACCAGACATAGGCATGCAAAACTGATTAAGCAATATAGTCACAAACTGTTCCTCTCAATGGGCTAATAGAAATTAGTACTACACTAATGTCAGCTATCTTATATATATATAATTTTTAATGTTTTGTTTTCTAAAAATCTCCACTCTTCCTCTCTGCATGACAACTCAGAAGTAATTGCACTTTCTTCGTTCTTCCATTGCTGCCCTCTTTCCCAGTTTTTCATCCTCATCTATTATTTCAGTAGCCACTTCATGTCATTCCATACATTTGCTCACTGATCACTTTAACTTTTGCCTAGTTTCAGCTTCACACCCTGCTCTATTAGAGTGATCTTTTAAAAATACAAGTGTCAGGCAAATTCTCACTAAGCTAACTAGCAATCATTTAGGCTTTTGAAGAATCAGCTTCTCCCCAGGAGAATACGCTTTGAGAAATTCAGGTTAAATTAAATTCTCTTAAATGTGATCTCTTTAGATATCATTTTCTTTGTGAAACTTTGGTAATTACAGTGGATTCCTAGTATTATTATCACATATAGTTTGTCAGGCTGGGGCTACACAAGGCTGGAAGCAGAAACCTATAATAAGATTGAAAAAATGATAGGATAAAAGCTTGAATATTGATGAAACCCTGTATTATTCTTATTGCTTTTTCTTTGTTTTATTTTTGTCTACGTTGTTGGCCTTTTTCTACTGTTCTTTTTAAAAATTCTCTTTAAAATAAAATTTAAAAAACTAAAACTGTTATTAAATGGGTCTATTTCTTAAGAATGTGAGCTCTAACCCACAGGTACATTAGTTTGTTTACAATTATATACCTTAACATATATATGTACACACAGAAATGTAGACAGCCATGCATAAAAATAAACACGTTACCTTTTTCATCTTTCAGCTTATAGAAGTAGAAGCCGAGTCACAAATGTTTAATAAATAGAATAGTAACTATCTTTGACAAACATTTGCCAATGCGTAAATATCCCAGATAGTTTTCTGGGCGAAGAGGTTATATGAGTAATAACACAAGGCAAAATAGCCTCTACCTGCTCTTCATTGAAAAGTTTTTCAAATCACTAGTCAAGGTAAGTTTGGAGCCAAATGGTATTTTCATCTTTGGAATCAATACTTTCTCATCCTTGATTGTAAATAGGCCTTGTGCTTCAGTTTGTGCTGTTTTCTTTTTGTTGTAAATGTCACAACTTTATGATATGCATGTAAAACTAGTGTTCATAGACATAGAATGTCGGCTTCAGAGAGACTCCTCAGCTTACCTGAAAACAGACTCAGAAACTCTGAATTAGGAGACAATATGAAGAAAGTAACTGAAAAACATTAAAACGCAAATTGAACTTCTTAGCTCCAGGTGCTTAACCAAAAACACTGAATTCTTCAGACATAAATTTAGAGGTAATAATGGGTCAGTTCAGGTCTCTGCCAATTCTAGCATTTCACAATGTTATAATTGCTTAGTTTTAAAGAATTCTTGTGGTTACTTCCTATTAATGGCAGGCACTATGTGATAGAAATGGTTACCTATTTAACATTGACATTTATTAGTCATTAAAAAATATGACACCAAAAACAAATTTAAAAACCTAAGCCATCATTTATTTTTATTGTTGGTATTTTATTTCAAGCACATAATAAATATTAAAATAACAGAATTCCAAGGTACCAGTTATATGCCTTTCACCTGAGGAAAATTCAACAACCCTGAGTACATTTAAATAAAAATAAGACATAATGCTGAGCCATTTATTTTCAAGTTGCTTTTGGAAAAGTCATATATTTTTATTTTGCTATCATTAAATATCATTAAATTATCTATTAAATTAAGTTTATACTTATTATGCTTCTCTACTATTCAACTATTTTAGTTCCAATTATGCGCATATAAATGAGTGTCAGAATGTACAATACTAGAATATATATTAATGTAACTTTGTTTTTTCATAATAATTGATTTGTTAGGCTCTCTCAAGCGAGTTATTCCCTTGTAATAGAGTTTAAACAGTTTTAGATTCAGACACTTGCCTTTGAAATGCAGATAAAATAATAATACATCCTCAGAAAATTTTGTTTGCATGCCATAAAACATCTATTTGAACTACAGAAATGGATACATTTTCTTCTTTCATATAAAATGCCTAAATGTATAAAATTATTATTTCAACTACTTTTTCAACATAATATAATCAACTGGGTATATATCAATATTTATTGTGTAAAATATTTTAAATGTCTATCTCAATCACAGACAGCCTTTAAGTTTTGAAGAATTTCGACAACTTACAATTAGATGTAATTGGTATTTTTTCTACATAATTTTGGCTTTTCATTGTCTGTGTTATATGCTAATGGCCCTATATTTGACCTTTGCTGAGTTTATTGTTTTTAACATCATAACAGAACTTTCAATGTTTTGTTTAATTTGGATCCATGTTTGATCTGCTATTCTATTACCAACCTCACTCTGATACTGTGATGTGAATCCATTGCTCAGAAGTAACTTGTCTGCAAACAGTTTTTGTTTTGGAGAGTTGAACAGATAGGTTTGAATTATGAGCTAGTAATACAGGTACTTCACAAAATTTATCTACAGTTACGAGGCAAAATATAGCCTATCAATTGCAGTGTTTAAAAATTTATAGATTTAAAAATCAATCTGAAATTTCCCAAGGTGAACAATCTTTTGAGCTTTCATTAATTTAATCTGAAAAAATATTAAAATTTATGAATACGCTTGTGCTGTTTTGAAGCTATGTTAGAGTATCAAAGCACATGTATTAGAAAGCAGTTTCATGTTGAGCACATTATTTACACTATGTCGATACCCCATACATCAGTGTTCACACAGGCCAGGGATCGAGCTCAGCAGCACAGCACCTGCCTGGCAAGAGGAAGGTCCTGAGTTCAATTCCTGTTATGAAAAAAAAGTAATGCAGTGTTCACACAAAACGTTATGTGAGACACAAAACCATTGTTCATTTAGATTCATTTCCATGTGTATTGGCATTTTCCTTGGTAAGAAAATGCTTCCGTATTAATAAGCAGCTAATAAATCAAAGGTGTTAACTGGAAATTCATTTTAAAGTTTAATATTATATGATAGAAAAGAAATACTTTTTAAGTGCATTATTTTGGATATGCCCAATTGAAAGTAATTTGCAATATAAAATTTAAAATTAACATTCTTTATTTTTTCTCTAAAATAACAAATACCAAATATTTTGGTATGTGTCCTTCTAAATATTATATATGCATATTAATAAACAAATTCAACATATTTATGATGTCAACAGCATAAGTTATACTTTTTGTTTGTTATTTTACCATAGTTGTTATTATAATTAAATATATTTAAATAGTATTTGCATAGTCACATTGTTTTTCTCTTTTTTTCTTTTGTATTTCAAAGAGAGGAAAATAACAATAAAGGCAATACAGAATTTCAAAGCAAAATGATAGGAAATTAAAAATGATTATTATATTTCATTTTGTTATCCTCAAAGTAGTTGCTCTGATTAAAGATATAGGCATGTAAGATTGATCAAACATATAACATCTCTATGGAACTTAATTTATTCATACAACCTTCATTTTGAAAGTATTTAACTGAAATTTAAGGATAAGAAGGACCCAGCCTTATGAAGACGTTACAAAAAATATGGAATATTATTTTTGGAACAGATACAAAAGGTTAGTATGACCTGCTGCAACAGGTAGGGGCTTAATCATGCACAGCTTTAAAGAATAGACAAGTTCAGGTTTTATCTTATTGCAATAGGTAATTCAGAAAATTTAAAGAGAAAATTATATGATTTTATTTACATTATATTATGTAAGTGTAATACTCATCTGTTGCCTGTGAGGAAAATAGATTACAGAAGTTAAGAATGTAAATAGGAAAATCATTTATTAATTATTTGTGCTTTAGTGCATATTAATTTTACAGAATTGTCATGTCATTAATGCATATTAATTTTACATAATATTGGGTTTCATTGAGATATTTTCTTGTATGCCTAAACATTTTGATCGTAACCCTCCTCCATTCCCTTCTGGCGTACCTGATTCTCTCTCCCTTATTCCCAGCATGTGTCCAATAGTCTTCTTTCTATTTTCATGCCAATTTTTCAAAGACTCTACATCTTAGGGAAAACAGGCACTATTTGCTGAAAAACCATTTAAATGACCATTGCAGAAATTAAAAAAAATAATAAATGTGGCTTCAGTTCAGGTTACATCAATGGAATTTGGAAGTAAATAGTTTTAAGATAGATTTTGGGAGGTGGAATAATTGCTAACTGTTAAAGACAGGAAAATAAAACTTGGAATAAAAACAGTGATCTATTCTTAATGGACAGCATGTCTATTCCTTAGTTAAAGAAATAAGGAAATAATGTTTGGTTGGCTTGATTATGGGTGTGTTTCTATGGTTTTTTTAAAATGTTTTTTCTTTTTTTTTTTCACTTTTGCTAAGTGAAATGATAGGAAGAAAAAAATCATTGTATGTTAATTTATATCCCATTAGATATAAAACGAATATAATTTTTTAAAAGCAGTCTAGAATTCAATAATGAAGATGAGAATTTTCAGTTTAAAATGATGAGCATACATTAAAGTCATAACAGGACCAATAACAATGACAGCAGCAATACTGGTTAGGAAATGGAGTAAGAACTTTAAACAACCAGCTCTTAGAAAATTTAGTACCTTGAGAACAAAATATATCTGTCAACAAGGAGACAGTCAGTGTTTGAGTTTCATAGAATTTTCCTGAATAAGGTAAAGAAATGGCTATCACAGAGTTTCCTCATGTATAAGAAGGAATGACTATTTGTTTAGATTATGAATTTTTTTAAACTTAAGTTATACTTTCATACTTGAGAAAGAGTCCTATTATGGATAATTATACATTTACAATCTTCAAAAATTATTATAGAGAAAGAGAATTAGTGTTGCATTTTATATCCAGGTATCCCCCAAAGCCCTATGCACTCATAAGGAGAACTTTTGGGAGGTGAGTATATCATGAGGATGTGACACTCTTCACTGGATTGGTCCACTGATGCATTTACAGCTGGGTGTGATGTTGGGAGCTGAAATCTAGTGACAAACGGAGGGTCACTGTGTGTGTGGCCTGGAAAAGTATGTATATCCCTCCTTTCCCCTTGATCCCTATTCTGCTTCCTGCGTGCCCTGCCATAAGCCAGCCTCCTTTCCTGTGCTTCTGCCATGCTGCCCTGTCTTGAAGCCAGCTGAATATTGGACTGATGTCTCTGCAATCCATGAACCAAAGTAAAAATTTCCTCCTTTAAATTCTAGGTGTTGAATATGTGTCTGAATGAACAGGGAAAATATCTAAGACAAAAGAATTAGAAAGATGATTCCTTAGCATGTGAGTCTTCAACTAAGAAAACTTTAGTAAATAGTGGTTAAAGTACAGGTTGCCTCTAGAATCATAGAGATTTGCACTCAGATTTCAACTTTTTGCTTACACTGTGGTAACAGAAAACTCTTATTTTAGGAGTCACTTAGATACATTGAAAATATTTAAATTATTTTTTAAAATACAAGGACAGGTAGGAAAGAAGCTCCTGTGTGATTCAAGCTCCAGCCGTATTTATTGAACAACTGTAGAAGGTGCTTCAGGGAAAAATTTACCTACAATCATTTAAACAAGGAATTTGTTTCACACTGATAGATTTTTAGCTCATTTTAAAGTATTTTTTAAAAAATCATATTCATTATTTTACTCCAGTTGTCTTCCTTTTCAATGCTTTAACCACTTCCTTATGCAGATTAATGTGCTGTGTTTTGGGAGAACTCTATAAGCCCATAGTATATTGTGATCTTTTTCACCCCCATCACCTCTTTCTCCACCCCCTAGATTTACACTGGGGACATTTCCAATGCACGGGATTTACATTGCTCATACCCATCCTACACTGCCACTGCCCAACACGACTTTGACAATCTTTTTTTTATTTAAAAAAATAAAAGTACAAAAACATATTGACAAACAGACACCAATTAGCATAAAAAATAGTACAATCACAACTAATCTATAGACAAGGTGATATGATCTCAACAGTGGTCATTGCTTTATCCATTGATATCTTCGAAGTGTAAATACATAAACCCATATACAGACATGCAAATTTAGTCAGACAATCA
>PVLD010026825.1:0-20000 GCA_004027595.1 Dinomys branickii
TTTTTTTTTTTTTTTTCTGTTGTTGAGTTGATTAATTGTTTGACCAATTTCACATGTCTGTATCAGTGTTCATGAATATACACTTCGAAGATATGAATAGGTAAAGCAACAAGCATTGTTTTGTCCATGTCACCTTGTCTGTAAATCAGTTTTGATTGTACTATTTCTTATGCTACTTTGTGTCCGTTTGTTAATATGTTTTTGTGCTTTTACTTTTAAAATAAAAAAAAAGAATAATAAAAACTTCACTCTGAAGAAAATATTTGCCGTATATTTAATACTTTCTTTTTAAATAAAAATGGTTGAGTTTTTTTTTTGATAAAATAAAAGGCCAAATTATTTTAAAAGCATATAAAAAATTCTACAGCAGGATTTTTTTTAATAGGAAAAACTGAAATAACTTAAATGGCCTGAAACAGAAAAGAAAATCTGTGGCATGTTCATATGATAGAACATTGTTATACAGTAATAAAACTGAACAGCTCTGAACAAATGTGTAGATGAATCTCATAAGCACACTATAGCTCTAAAGAAGCCAGGTAGGAAAGAGTATGTACTGCTGGAGTCTGTTTAAGTAAGCTTCGAAAGTTGTCAAACCTAGCCCTGGTGTTAGTAATCAAAGGAAAGGAAAGGACTAAGAGCTGTGGGGAGGGAGAGGGAGGAAGGAGCAGGGAACTAAGAGAATGAAAATGTGTCGTATGTGCGTACCAGCTCCGCACAGTGAATGCGCTCATTGTGCGCTGCAAACATGTACTGATAAGAATTGCAAAATTTTAAGGTTAATAAATTCAGCCCCTTTGTGGAAAAGCAGTCCCTGGAGATGGCAAATGAGATGCTTTAGAACTGTCGGTGTTCTAGTCCTTTACCTGAGGCTCGCTTTGTAAAAATGGCAGGTTCACACCATAAAAATTCACCTAGCTGTTCATGCATGGTTTTTTTAATGCATACAAAGCATAACTTAGTGAGAGCTTATCTTTCAATAAATTCACTTTAATCGAAGCAAATACCAAAAAACCCCACCTAACCTTGATTTTCCCCCTCTTGCTTCTTGAATCCAATCGAGAGGTTAAAATCTCCCCCATGTGCTATGCTTTAAATGAGTACCCAGAATTTCTGTACAGGAAATAATCCCCAAAGCAAGTGTGGGGCAGTGGAGCATCATGGGAAATGTCCAGGTCATGAGGGTTCCATTTGTATGAACAGATTGATGCCACTGTGAAAAGGGTTCTCAAGAATGGGCTCTCTCTCTCTCTCTCTCTCTCCCTCTCCCTCTCTCTCACCTTCTCACCCCCTCACCTTCCACCATGCAATGATACAGCAAGAAAGTCCTTGCTTCCCGCTGGCACATTGGTCTTGGACGTCCTTGTCCTGAGATCCACGCACTAACAAATTTCATTACAGATCACTCAGTATTTGGCTCGAACAGCTCGAAACGAAAGCAGCATCTCTCCCTGTATGCAGCACCAAGATTTGGAGTGACAGAATAACTGCTCCATTTTCTGTCTTTGGTTTTTCTGCAAGTTCCCTCTGAATCTTCACTAACTTCCCCTTCAGCGTGAAAATTAGAGGATTTTCCCCCTCATGCTTTTCCATTGGCAGACCCTGGACTTTGACTGCCCATCTCCCTCAGTGGCCGCCCTAAACAAAAGACCAGCTCTGCCATCAGTGGTAGCAGGTGCGAGCTTTAACAGTACATGGTCTAATGTGACAGATGACCAACTTATACATCATCCTAAAGGGTTATTATGCTTGGCGCTAACACTTCAGATTAGCTCATCCTAGAGGGGTAATCTAGTCTGGTGCAGCTGTGGCTTTTAAAGGCCTTTAGTTTTTTCCATTGTAAATGTTCTCTGCACCCTTGTTATGTTTTTAATAAGTGAGAACTGAGCTCTAAGAGCTTTCCTAGCCAGGCTCATGAGACCTCTAATCAAAAGAAGATAATCTCATCCATGACAGCATTTCTCAGTAGCCTCAGGAGAGCTGTAGATACTGGCATGGTGCTGGAATGCAGAGATCAACAGTGTCACAGCTGCACTAAGCCATTTCTCAGGACATAAGGAGAGGGCTTCCCCAGGGTACCCTTGTCTCCACAAAAATTTCCCTGTTGATAAAATAAATGAGATAGCAAAAGGTGGTGGTTGATGAAGTAGCCCAAGAGTGGTCTACAGACCCTTCTTGGTCTTCATGCAAGTTCAATCATTCTGGTTGAATGAGGACTAGAAGGGGAACTTTACCACTTCAGCCCCTCCCCATATCCTATCATCACCTTCTGAATAGCCTTTGCTGGGTCATTTTGACAGCACTTCACTGAATCTTTGTACTCACAGTGGAGTTCACAGGCCATAGGAAGGGTAACTTCTCAATGTAAGTCTCCAACAGATGCCAGCCTGGTTGCATAATATCACTCAGTGAGTTGGTCAACATTCACATTGCCAGGCCTGATAGCATTAGTAGCAGGCCCTAGGAATCTGTATACTCATAAGATCCCAGTAATTCAGATGCACAGACAAATTTGAGGATCACAGTGACGGCATGGACAAAAATTACGGCCATGTTTCTGCAAATGAAGCCTGAGCCCCATCTGTATCAGAATCACTGCATGTCTGAGATGGACTCGATGCAACATGAACAGCACACTGAGAATCGGAGTGTGTCGGCTACTTCGGCTGAGCTGACCAACAGTTGCACCTTCGCCATATTAAAAGCAGGAGGCTAAGTGTTATGTCTTCATAAAAGACTCTACAGAACTAAACAGAGCACAGGCATTGCTGGGTCTCCTAGAAAGGGCACTGGCCCTACTCTAAGTGCAGAAGTTCTGTAAGAGAAACAATGGGTATGAATCTTGATCCACACAAAAACATTTCCAGATGTAGACAAATCAGCTCAGATCGATTCATGTTCTTCCAAGTCTCTCGTCTTATTCTTGGATCTCTGTCAAAAAGGAGAGTTTGTGTGCTCTGATCTGCGGAGACCTCCCTTCCCAAGGCATGAAGGTAGAAAACCCTAGACGCCGGAAGTGAAGGAAGAGCCTCACAGTGCAAGAAGGAGCAGAAGGAGCTGCACACCAGGTCTACTCCCTGGGCTCTCTTATGCTCTGTTTCTTAGGCTGGCACACTGATGTGCTCAGTGTATAAAAACACACTACGTATACTCATGATTTGTGCACTTTACTGCCCACGTATTATGCTTCAAAAATCCACAATCAAAGCTGGTTAGAAGCCAAGAATAGTATGTGACCTTGGATCCATGGAGAGACAAAGATAAAGACAAAAGTCTGAACAAAAGTTGTTCGTGGGAATTATGCCAGTTTTGTAGCTACAAATAATTTTTATTTTCCTCATTTATCTAGATCTTTTACTTGTTTTATTACAGGCATTTCATAAGATATGTAAGAACATTTCTTAGGGTTTCTATTCTCAATGAGGACAATAACTGAAAGCAAAAGAAATATCTCAGTGGTGTTACCCAAGGATGAACCCCTCGGGGACTGCTCCTGCAGTGAGTTCTTAGTATTATCTTTCATCCTAACTTCTTGGCTGTGGAGGTCATTTGCACAGAGAGAATTTCCATCTCTGGCTATGTCTGCATACACTTGCTGGAGCCAAAAGAAAACTTCAAAGAACTTATAAGGAATAGGCTTTTCAGAGACCCTTGCAAACTCAGAACTCTGTGTGTTTATGTAAGAAGCCACTTACTCTCTGCTTGACTGATGGGTACTTAAATTGCAGTAGGGCGGATGCTGAAGAGAAAGGAGTGTTTTTAAAGATGGAGACAATACTCACGGGCACACTCTCTCAAGGTTCAGCGTTGTGCAGCATGCACGCCGAAGAGCCACGAAAGGGCCTCCTAAGTGACATTTCGAGGCTTGCTCGAGAGGAAATGAAAGCAGGCAGGACTGTTTCTAGCACTCCATCAATCTCTCTCAGATCTGCCATCCTGCCCCATCCCTCTTTCTTCCCCCTCTTCCTACCCCAGCTTGTAACTTCCTATCCCTTTGTCTTTTCTTGTCTTTGACTGGAAGACAATAAACTTGATCTTTTCAATATGTGCGCTTGACTTACAATGAATGGTACCCACTAATGGTAATTAATGATATAGTTTAACATTATCCCTGTGTCCTTCCCTTTGTAACAGGAGATTCTGGAAACAGGGTTTGTTTTTGTTTATGGTTTTTTTTTGGTATAGGGAATCAAACTCAGGACCTTATGCTTGCCAGGAAGGCGCTGCACCACAGAGCTATCTCCCTGGCAACAGGGTTTTATAGATCAGTGGTAGGATGGATATTTCCAGGCAGAAACAAGCCATCTCTGGCTCGCCTTAGCCCTGTACTGAGAAGCACGCTCCATGCCCCTCTCTTCTTTTTCCTTGGTTCACCCTCATGCCAGTGCCCAAGGTTTAGGAGAGCATTCTTCTAGAGTTCCTTCTGTGAATGGAGTCAGTGAGGGGGCCTCTGATGGCAGTGAGGGGTTAGGAATGTGCCACAGTCTCCCACCACCCCTGCATATCTGCCTCCTTCTTCTAACAGGTAAATGAATCTGCAAAAGATAAGCACAACCCTCGCCTCCCAGAGCTGCTGCTTTCCCCTGATCTCTACCCAGCACTGAGACTGTATACACTATAGTCGGTGAGCTCCAAACCCCAACCCATATTCACACAGCTTTTGAACATCATGAGTCCTACCAACCAGTGGGAGCACAGTGCTTAACCTTTCTGTCCTCAGTCTCCTTATCTGTAAGATGGGAAGAACAATAGTACCTATGGTACAGCATTATTCTGAATATGAAATAAGGTAAAATAGATAAAGTGCTTAGCATAGTGTCTTGTCAATAGTACCTGAACAGTCGGCTGTTTAAGTACCTAAACCTGTTCATACCAGAGTTCTTGACATGACAGGAATGAGAACACCCTGTCTCACACATTCTTTGTATTTTCTAGTGCGATCTATTTCAAGCAGTCTTCTGCTCAAATGCTGTCCACCAAGGTGTTACAGTGAGTCTTTACCAGTGCTCAGTGCATGTCAGGCACTTTGCATGCACTGTCTCCTTTTAGCCTCATGACCATCCTCACAAGTAGAAAGTTGAACCTCATCAGGCATGGCAGCATGTGCTTATAATCCCAGCACTTGAGAGGCTGAGGCAGAAGGATCACCAGGATTAGAGGCCAGCCAGGGCTACATAGTGAACTGCATAGCAAGACCTTATCTCAAAAACCAAAACAACAATAACAACAAAAACCTAAGCCTCAGGACCAGGGATATAGTTCAGTGGCACAAGCACCTGTCTGGAAAGCACAAGGTCCTGAGTTTGGTTCCTGGTGCCAAAAAACAAAAAGAGTTAAAAACCTGAGCCTAAAATGAGTTAAGTAACGTATACAGTTATACAGCTACTGAATGTCTGGACTGGGATTAGAGCACAGGCACTCCTGCTGTAGTTTACATAGTACAGCCACAGTGCTATCCTACAACTACACTGCCTACCATGAGCCCTGGGCCACAAGTCACAAATACATCTGTGTGGACTCAGAGATGGTCGGGCTAGAACAGATCTACTCCTGCACTGATCCAAGCTTGCACTCAAATGATGGCCCAGTGCTGGAACGTTTGACATTTTGATTGTTGCATCAGTCCCTTTGCTGTTGCTATAACAAAATGCCTGTGGCCAGATAATACAGAGTCAAAATTTATTTGGCTCATGACTCTGGAGACTGGGAAGTCCAAAAGCAGGGTGCCAGCATCTGCCTGGCATCTGCTGAAGGCTTTGTGCTGTACACAACATGGTGGAGGGTGTCGCTTGGCAAGACAGAACAAGCATAACAAGTGTCTCTTCCTTTGCTTATAAAGCCACAAGGCCCAAAATGGGGACCCCATGCTGATGCTTTTGTCTAACTCCCATTGCTCCCCAAAGCCCCCCTCCAGATACCATCAACATACAAATTTGGGTTTAAGTTTCCAACACATGGTATTTGGGAGACATGGAAGCCACAAGTGTCTTTAAATTTTTAAATATTTTTAACATCCATAATCTGTAAACACTTCTCTTGAACAGTCAGGAATAAAAATTCCTGTTAAAAGCATAGCTTTTTAACAGTTGATGTTTTTAGCACTTACTGTGTACTTGGAATCGGGTTGAGTGATTCTTGTTGACTCTGTTACTTTATTTTCACAAGGACCTAGGCGAGATAAGTACCAACACTCCAACCACATTTCAGATGGGCTCAGGGAGGTTGAGTAACTTGCCATGAGTCACAGAACCTCATGGGGATTAGATGGGATAACTCATATGTGCAAGGGCTTGGGAGAGAGTCTGGTGTGTTATTTGTATTGTACACAAACTTCTCAGAGAATTTCAGTAGGCTTCTGGGCCTTGCGCTCTTAGGAAAGACCATTCTAACTCAGCCCGAAAAGGACATTTTACAAGCAAAACAACCTCCCTGGGGCACAGCAGGTGAAATATTTTTTTAATTTGTTTTTATTTTTTATGTTATACAAGTAGATATTAATAAAGAAAATATTAGTAACACTTCTTAGTTCTAGGAAAAATGAAACAAAATTTCATAACTAGATAGAGAATAACATAGTTAGTATACTGTGTCATGATCTTAAAACAATGGTCAAAATGTTACCTAGAGTACAAGTCATAGACAAAAAAGATTCTTTGTTCATTAGAGAGGAAGATAGATTTATATTTTTTATTTTAAAGAGAATAAAAAAATTTAAAAACATTAAAAACAACACAGGATTTCAAAACAAGATGATAGGAAATTAACAATGGTTGTTATTTTGCATATTGGTATCTTCAAAGTAGTTGTTCAGATTACCAGATATAGGCCTGCAAAATTGATCAAAAACTTGAGCATTAACTATTCCTTTCAATAAACCAATAGAAATTAGTAGTACAATTATCTTAGCTATCTTGTATGTCTGTGTGTGTGTGTGTGTATAATTTTTCCCTTCTTTTGGAAAAGAGGAAAGATTTCAGAGCAGCTGCCTATGAAAAATGTCTAGACTCACCAGAACTTCTCCTTTTCACTCAAATAAACTTATTTGGCTAGAAATTCAACTAGAAATATGCTGGATAAATAAACACACAAACATAAAACACATATATTCCTATTATTTAAATTTTCAGTAGAATTTATATTTTATATCCTTAAATATGTCAGTTCCAACAGGACAGATGCTTTATCAGCACTTCTTTTTCTAGTCCTCTTCTCATCCAAAGACTCTGATTCTATCTTTCCTCCCTACCCCTTCTCCAACCCAACGCGAGCACACTCCTGGTTTAAATTATGGAAATAACAGTAGAGGCCAACATCCTTGGTAGGACTCTTGGCCAAAGCAATCATTAGATGAACAAGTCCTCCTCTCCTAACACTGGGCACCTCTCACAGCCAGACCTTGAGGCGTAGGTTTAAAGACTCCTTCCCCACCAGGGATGAGAAAGAAGGCAAGGAGACAGTGAAGAGAAAGGGCGTCCTGTCTGCCACACTTCATGTCATCCTCTTCCTGTGTGTGGGAAAGCCAGAGCTCCCAGCCATTGTCTCCTGTTCTTCTGGGAGCCCATGTCTTTAAACTCCTGTGGTCTTCAAAGGCTTAGCAAGCGCATTGACAAGTGCCTAAACTTGTTTTCAGAGGAGCGAATGTAAAGGTACTGCCCCCACCTGTCCCATGTGCGCAGTAGACTTGGGGGAAATTGGATGGCCTCCTGCTACTCCTATTCCTCCACTCTCTTACGGTAGGAAAGAATCCCCCCTAGGGCTGTGAAGAGGGCCAAACACACAACACTTGATAACGGGCCGATGAGATCACCAGTAGTTTATTAGCCAGGAAAACCCACAGCCTAGGGGAGGACAAGGCATTCAGGGCCATACAAGTACGGGAACAGAGAAAAACAGCAGGCTTGGTAATACCAAGAAGGCAGGATGCCCCCTGGTCCCACAGGATGATGAGATGGCCTTGTTTACATAACTGCTTGGGCTGGCAGGGAACTGGATCTTCCTACTCTACCTGGTCCCCTCAGGAGGCTTAGTGGCTTCAGGACCTTGTTGAAGAGAGCAGAGCAGACAGCGAAATTTTCAGCTGGGTCATTGAGGCATTTCCAATTTCACCAGCTGTCACAGCAACACTTAATATTAATTTTAGGCCTTACACTGCAGAAGGTGGTACAACAGAAACTGCTTTTGGCAAACAGAACTAGATGACAAGGTAAAATAACTTGAGAGACAAAGTCTGTCATGCAACCCCAGATGTTCTCCTGCAAAGACAGAAACAGAGTGTGGTGTTTAAGAGCCTGTCATACAAGCAAAACCATGTTTCTGCCCCTCCAAGTATGCAAATGATTAGCCTGGTTATTCGTTGGGGAGGCTTCTTGTGTAAAGGCCTGGGAACTTTTGTTTGCTTCATATGAAACCAAGATAATGATTTGAGAGAAAATGTATTGTTAGTATTTTATAAGATACCTACATGAAAATCCCATGAGCTCTAAAACCCTATACCAGTGTGAAGTCAATGTTTCTGCACACCAAGAATAGCAGAAATTCCCATTTCACTAAGAACTTACCAAGAGCTCTTTATATACCATCTTTTAACCCCCATGCCTGACTTCCAAGTTGTACATGTTATACTCAGAAGAGGAAAATGAGAGGCAGACTGACTAAGTAAGAGGATAGGGATTTTAACCTAAAGTTACATAGCTCTAAGTACATTTTTCAAAGTTTCACTAATGAGTTCTAATCTGGGCAATGAAGATAATACTGTGTCATTACAGTTTGGAAGACAAGTTATTCATTCATTCATTCATTATTAGGTCATGTTTGACTGTCTACTACGTGCCAGGCATTGTCTCCAGTGATGGGGTGTCGGGCCCCTTAATGATTCAGAGAAGAGTGTGGAAATGCGGTCATCCACATCTGACCATGATGTAAATGATAGAGTAACAAGGCTGTCACCCTCCCTCCTTAAACAACTAGAAAGAAAAGGACAGAACACTTGGAAAAGTGTTTTTTAGATGCTGGACAACAGGAAATGGAAGACAGTGATCCTTGAGATAACGGGGACGAACAAGAAGAGCTCCATGGGTGCCCCAGTCTACTGCCTTGTCTCCAGACCTCAGCACAGGAAGGCAGAGCCCAACAAAGTCTGTAAGTCCTGATTACAGAAAATCGGGGGAGGTTATAGCAGTTAGAAGTCACAAGGCAGAAAATATATAAGAGACAACTATATGGAGAAGAGATTGCTTCACAGACTTTCTAGAGAATTCCAGAAAGTTCCTCATGATTCCCAATAGCCTAGGCCAAGGAAAAGACAACCTGAAAGAAAGAGGCAGAACAAACCCTGGGACTCACACATGAATGGGAGTTACTTGTGCTTCCATCAGTGAGGGCAGAAGAGTCTCCTCATACACATGGCATGACATAGGGAAAGAGAGAACTGCCTTCAGTATGGTCTAATGCTGTCTGGTTTAAAAAGAAAACCTCAAAAAGAGCAAAACTCTTCACAACTAATTCAAATACAAACCAGAACAAAAGGTCTGAGAATATTTAAAGACATATTAAAGTGTCCAACACACAGCAAGGTAAAATTCACCAAGTCTAGTATCCAATCAGAAGGGTTGTAGCTCAGTGTAGAACAGTCATACTTGTATAACAAGTACAAGGCCCAGGGTTTTATCCCTAGTTGAACAGCTACTGACTCAGCACACTACCTTCACAGAGGCTAACAAAATCGGGTAAGTGACCATAGTGCCTACTTTCAGTGTGACAGAACAAAAAGACATACTGAAAGAGACAGGAAGGAAAGAGTTGCCTGGGTCCTTCCTCCCTCAAATTCAAGCAGCCCAGAGATGAGAGAGACACTTCCCATTGTAGGGAGGAAGAGTTAAATCCCAGCCTTAGGCTTGAAACCCAGCACTGGGCAAAGCTTCACCATCTCTCCCGCCAGGACAGTACCTCCAGACTGAGCCACTGAACTGTAGCAGGGCACCAGAGTGGGCAGCCGTCCTCACCTACTGAAGAGCAGGGCAGGAGAGGAAGCCCAAGGCTTTGTCTCAGAGCAGAGTGCCAGGTCTGCTGTGGTGATCCCCAGCACCAGAAAGAGTAGAAGACCCCGCGCAGTCATGGGGGGAGCCTCTAGACCAACTCTGTGCAGCGGTGGGATGGCCTGAGTTCTGGCTGCATGAGTTCCAGCCTTGGAACAATGGGCCCTGCCTTGGAAGGCACCTGCCCTCCACCAAGACTGCACAAGCCTCTGTGACTATGAGACTCCCAAGGCATAGCTTCAGCCTCAGTGACCAAAGGACTATTTCCACCACTTGTTCTTAACCACAGGCAGCACAGCTGTCACCATCCCAGGGTTCACAGATGGAGCTGTAAAACAGCGTTGACGCTGGGCAAAGACCAGACCTGCACCCAGAGGGACTGACATGGGGTTTTGGCCAGCATCACTGCCAGCTGCGGCAGGAGCCTGAAGGCATACTTGACACTGTGTAGGTTCTTCTGTGAGACTGTGAGACCCAGCCAAGACCCGGATTAGCCTCAGGCTAGGTGATTATGATGGTTAACTTTAACTGTGTCAACTTATTGGCTTCAGAAATGCCCAAGGGATTAGTAAAGCAAACACACTTTGTAAAGACACACTTGTGGGTGTGTCTGGGTGGTTCTTTGAGAAGTGACTTTGAGTACTATGTGTGGTCCCTGGCCTCTTTCTGGCCCCATTCTCTTGCTCTGCTTCCCAGCAGCCATGAGCTAAGCAGCTCTGCTGCACCACCACACCCTTCCACCACCATGTTCCCGCCTTGAAGCCAGCTGACTATGGACTGAAGTTTCTGAAACAGACAGCCACATTAAACTTCTCTTTTAAGCTGTGAGTGTCAGATGCTGTGTCTCAGTGGAGGGCAAGCTGACTAACACAGTGGCCGAGGGACTACCGTCACCAGCGCTACCTCAACCCCAGGGAACATCAAGAGTACAATACCCTATTCACTGAGGCTGGGATAGTGCAGGAGGCACAAGGCTTTACCCCAGAACGTAGTACTAGGCTAGTGAAACTGAAGCAGGAGGTAGCTACGGAAATGGCTGAAGAGACTAGGAAGAGCCAACCTTGAAGCCCACTTTCCAGGCTAGATCCACCTTCTGAGGTCCATGATATCCAGGTCCAGCACATCCAGGTCTGAACACAGCTGGAGAAGGGAACCAGGTAACCTAGTTTATATGCAGTGAGTCTCTCATCATATGCCCAGTGGTCTTCAGCAATCCTTGGCAGACCCTAGCCCTAATTACCACAGTGTTGATTATGTACTTTGGACACAACCCCGTGGGATTTGGGTGCCCTGATCATTCTTCCAAGGGCCATAGAAGGTCAAATCTCTGCCAGCTAATGGAAGAGCCCCAGCCAAGCTGTTCACTGGCAGGACGCAAACCGCATACCAACCCTTTAATCTCACTACAAACCCTAATGCTTAAAACACTTAGCACCAAGCCTTCTCAGGATCAGGAGTTCTTCTCACAGGCCCACTCCCACCCTGTGGAGTGTACTTTCATTTTCAGTAAATCTTTGCTCTTGCTGCTCCTTCTGGCTGTTCTGCTTAATTCTTTGTCCAAGACATCAAGAACCTGGACAAGACTCCTAACCCAGCAACAAAACCTACTACTAGGGAGATCCTACTGGCCCCTGTCTCCTCGTTTCCTACAGTCCTTTCTGTTAGGAAGGAAATGACTACTTTTGCTGTGAGGGTGTCATGGAGACAGCTTTAAAGCAGACTGATTTTCCTACATGCTCCAGGTGTGACCTGGCAAGTCACCTTCGCTAGGATTTCTCCCTAGAATTTCACGGTATTAATCTTCAGCAAATTTTTCTTTATTAAAGGAGTGGCATGGAGCACTGAAACCAATGACATGATGCAAATGAAGGAAAATTAATAAACTCACCTCCCACCTTGGGTCCCCTTCTGTGCCGTAGCTGCTCTTGATAGCTTGGCTACAGGTACGTTTCCCTAGCAGATGGTACGTGACGAGTGCTATGCTGCATAAGCCATCTATGCAGTTCTTATTCCCAAGGAGTCACACTGGTTTTCTTCACTATATATCATAGACTTCCCTCCATGCAAATGCGGGTTGCTCTCACTCATGCAAGTGTAGCTTTCAAGTTCATCCTGAGATGTTATCTCCTAGCGGCTTCAATCTCTATTTTTCCATTTAAGATGATTTACTTACTATGTGGCATTACAGTTGCCTTTAGATGCTCCTCTGAGAGAAACACTGAGGCCACAGGGTGCAGTGGTTAAGGGTGTAGCCTCTGATGTCAGGCTGCTGAAGAGCAATTCTTAACTCCACCAATGACTAGCTGAGCATTTAGGAACAAGTTAGTTAACCTCTCTGTGCTTCAGTCTCCTTATCTGTAGAAGGGATTGCTATATAGATAATCCTCATTTTAAAGGGCTGGACTTCAATGATTTTTTAAAATTTATGATAGTGTACAGTTGACTGGCTTCCAGTAGAAACTGTACTTTGAATTTTGATCTTTTCCCATGCCTTTCCCACACTAGCATTCTGTGGGAGTCGCAGTTCCCAGTCAGCTACTTGAACACAGTTACAAATAATTGATGCTCTGGTACAGCGCTGCTAACCAACAAGGTTCAGCAGGTGAGGTGAATTTACCACTCCTTTGGCTTATACTATTTCCAACTTATGGTACATTTATTGGGATGTAACCCCTGATAGGTTGAAGAGCATGTGTACTTAAGTCCTGGATGGTGCTGAGGAAAACTAAATGAGTTTTAATACAACCGACACATTTAATTCAGTGCCTACCATGTGTAAAGTGCTGTCAATTATTATTGTGATTAACATCTCACAGTACCAACATACACAGAAACACATCATTTAAGAAAGACAGAAAAATGAATTGGGTCCTACTGTGTGTCACGAGAGAAGCCAGGGTGTCTGCACACTGTGACGGGAGGACGACAGGCAAAACCACCAGGACAGGTAAACCTCAGCAGCACATGACTCATGGTCCAATAACTACAGAAACCTGACACTTTGGGAGCTCGGTGATGGGAGCAGGCAGTTGGCTTCAGGAAATGCTCCATGTTTAAAATGGGTCTTAAATGATGAATAACAGGAACTTGGCAGTCACGGGGGGTAGCATTAGAGTGGGTGTTCTGACTTCAGGGAGCAGTCTGTACAAAAAATGAAAATATTCCTCTACACAGCTGACAAACACCTTCCATGGGTAGATAGCAAGATATGACAATTTTCTTTCCATTTTCAAAATGTCATATCTCTGTAGCTCAAGCCAGAGTTTGGGCCTCTGCCAAGTACTTTACAAAATGTTTTGATTCGAGTGACTCATCACCACCATAAACTAATCAACTGCTCTGACTCATTTTCATCTCTGTAGGAATTGCAACAGGGGTGACATTTTCATATATTTGCAAAAGCCTGTCTCTCTCCATGAGATATGCCATAAAGTGAGCAAGTAAACACTCTTGTTAAAACTATGCTGGACAATCACTTGCTAGATACTGTGCTCCAGCCTCAATTTCTGTAATGCCAGGAAATTTGTCAGGGAGCAATAAACTTATCATTGATCGTAAGAAAAAACACAGATGCACAAAGTCCAAAGGAAACAGAAATTCACACTGCTACTTTTTATGTGCATTCAAGAAAGTACCATGCACCAAGGCTTTATATATAAAGCCTTAGTACTTTCTTTTTCTTCTTTCTCTCATCCCAGTTGTTCCTAGATAGATAGACAGATAGACAGACAGACAGACAGACAGATAGACAGACAGACAGACAGATAGACAGAAGATGGCTGGGATAATTATACTGCTGATCTCTGGTGGTTTACTGAAAAGAAAAGCTAATGCTTCAATTTTTTTATATACTTGGACCAATTTTGGATGCATATATCTGGTAATCGAGCAACTCATATGAAGACAACAATATACAATACAACAACCGTTGGTGAATTCCTCCCATCCTGTCTAGTATAACTCTGTACTGTCTCTAATGTTTTTTTTTAAATTACTATTTTCTTATTCCCTTTAATGGTTTGATCAATTTTCCAGTCTTACATCTGGTAATCTGAGCAACTTCCTTCAAAGTAACAATATGTAATATAACAACCACTGTTAATCCCTATCATCTGGTTTGAAACCCCGAATCATTTTTAATGTCCTGCTTTGTTTTGTTTGTATTTTGCTACTGTTCTTTTTTTACTATTCTCTTTAAAATAAAAAAAAATTTTAAATAAATAAAATAATAAGTTGGAAAAAAAGAAAGTGCTATGAAAGCAGGTGTGCAATGACACAATTCAAAACAAAGACCTATGGGTAAGTACTAACCTCAGTGATTCCTTTCTAGCTCCATGACCTAATACGGTCAAAAGGAAAGAGAACTTGAAAAAAACTTGATCATTTAAACTATCTCTTTTATTTGATCATTTGGAGCCAGTCTTTTTCAGTTTTTAGAGTGTATAAGCAAGTCGTTAAATATGTGTCCTACAAGAAAAAATATGAAACGATAGAATTTTTTAGAAAACAAAGCTATCATCTTCACTTCTCAAAAACTGAAGACTAACAGTACCAAGAACAGCAGGAGCTTACTATATTGTTGGATGCTTATATCTGGTAATCTGGTAAAATCAGCATTAGAAATTACCTAGGTGTCCATCACTAGGGGAAATGTTACCACAATATGGAATAATCCTGCAGAAATACTATGAAGCAGCTGAAACAAGGGAACATGGGTCAAAATTGTCTTGTTAAGGGGAACTTGCAGGATGACAAATATATGCACATGACACTCTTTTTAAAATACATCAGATATCACCATAATTTATTTGTAAAATAAGGGAAAATATAAAAGATAACATGGTTATTCTGAGAAAGGGAAAAGAGAATGTGAAATTCCAAATGGAGAAACTGCAGAGGACTTAGTTATAACTTTAAGATTTGAAATGAGAAAGCAAAATGTTGACAGTGATAACTTAGCTGTACTTTTCCATTTTCAAATAGAAATATGATTCTTTATTCTGCTTTATAAGTTCCTTTGTATGTTTCTATTTTCTTCTCCATTGGTGATATAATTGATTCTACCATTTCAACTTAAGACACAGAAATCATTAACATATTTTTAGTCAGTCAGAGTTTAATTTAATAAGTAGAAATTTCTCTAGATATTACAAAAAGAAAACTCTTAGCAGTAAGATGAGATGTTTTCAAAGCGTGAGAAAAGTTGAGATCAAAATTCATGTGGTGGAGGGTGTAGGACCACTAGCTTTCAGTTTTTAGCAATAGTTTTGGTCCAGACAATCAGAAAATTCTTGTTGTAGCCCAAAGATCAGGAAACTCCATGATCAGGATCACTGCTAAAGTCACAGCTGTCCTTCAGCCCAAGGGGGGGGGGGGGGGGGGGGGGTGACTGGCAAGAAGAGTAAAAGAAAGAGAGAGAGAGAGAGAGAGAGAGAGAGAGAGAGAGAGAGAACAAAAAGAGAAATAAAGGAGAGAGAAAAAGGAAGGATGGAAGGAAAATAAAGAAAGGAAGAACAAAACAGAAAGTAAAAAGAGAGAAAGAGGCAAGCAGGAGCAAGAGAGCAAAAGAAAAGGAAAAAGGAAGGAAGGAAGGAAGGGAGGGAGGAAGGAAGGAAAGTTTGGGGAGTGTAATTCACTATTCTCCTATCTCCTGAGGTACAGGAAGTGCTGTTAAAGAGGATGGAAATACTGCAGAGTGCTAACAACTGAACATCTTTATTTCATAAAGCTGTGTGGTTCTTTTATTTTAATCAACATTTTTTTCTTAGCAGGGATGAAAACAAAATTAGGCCTTCAACTGGTGTTCATTCTGTGTGATTCAAAGCAGGAAAGAGTAACTCAAGGCCCCTTAGCCAGAACAGAAACTCTCATCTTACCAAAATGTATAAACCACCTCTCCTCTCTAGGTAGCAAAGCTTGTTGCTAATTAAGTGAGCTTCCCTCTTTCTGAACTTTCTAATTTTTATTTTTTAAACAGTCTCACTAGTATTCCAAGCTGGCTTTCAACTCACTATGTATGAACTTGTAGGCTGGCTTTGAATTTGTGCCAATCCTCATGCCTCAGCCTCCCAAATGCTGGGATTATAGGCATATGCAACCACACCTGGCTCCCTCTTTCTTAAAGAAGCAATTACATATCTTTACAGTTGTCAAGTGAATGAAGTTATTGTATCTGTTGACTCAATGCTAAATGACCCCAAAAAGCCAGGATAACTTCATGGTTTGATGGGAAGAGCCATGTGTCTATAGTTCAGAAATACAAATTCTGTCTCTAGCTGTGAGACATCAGGACAGTCACTGCCACTTCTGGAAAGGTGAAGTACATCATACCCCAGTGTTCCCAGATCTTGATTCAGTGCTTGAGTATAACTGTTGAGTCTTAATTACTTTTGTCGTTGCTGAGACAAAATACCCAGTACTCACAAGTTAAGGGATGAAAGGTTTATTAAGGTCACAGTTTGTAAAGGTTGCAGTCCATAACATCTGGCTCTAAGACAGTGGCACATGGAAGAGGGGAAACAGTTCACGGTGGAGGAAAACAGCAAAAGTAACAAGTGAGAAGACAAGACTTTAAGACCTCCTGACCCTTACATTTTATGCAGGCTACCCTCCCTAGGGCATGTGGGACACTCACACCCTAAATCCCAGCATTCGACTGTGAATCAATCACCAACCCTAGATTCAGCCATCTCTGAAAAGATTGCCTCCCATGACTGCATGATAATTAATTGACAATTGGCTAAACTGGATCATGATTATGTGAAGATGGCTATATTGTTCTGATGTAGAAGTTGCATTTCTGTATCCTTTATATTAGGAACAAGTGATCAACACTTATTTCTGTCATGTTGCTAAGGTATGTGTAATGACACTCAACGGTCAAGGGTAGCCAGATGTTCCTTAGCAGATGTTTTGTACTGCGGATGAAGGAGTCTAGCATGATGCTCTAGGACACTAGCACTGCTTGGTACACTTGTGCTCAGCATACCAAGCCTTACCACCCATCATGGTCATGGTCTTTCAGGCCACAGAATAGACTCCTCCTGTCTCAGAGAAAAGCATGGGTATTCTTTTACTTTCGAATTTGTAGAAATTTCAGATAATCCACTGGTGACCAATTTGTCAGTTCAGGAGACACTTTATGTTATAAGTTTTCCCAGATAAATATACTCTAACATATTTCACACAAAACACATATTTTTAAGGTATTTTTTTAACCTTGAAAGTAAAATCCTGGCTAAAAAAATCAATGCAGGGTAGTGATGCACAAACTGGTTACTCTTAAAATATTTTTGTTTTTATGACATCTGCGTAGTTATAAGTTGTCAGACATCCTTGTTCTTTTGATATAAAAATACTTCCAAGATAGCATTTTATATACATGCTGAAAAATAATTTTATTACTGGAAACAATGGAACAACTCATTTCATAATTTAGGTGATAGAAAATATACTTGAAGTGAAAATGTATTTTATTATGCTGTTTACTCCCTCTTACATTCACCATTTGCCTTTTTTTAAGGGAGAGGTTAAAGTAGATTTATTCTAAATATCCAGTTACATATGTGTTCCTTCCATAGGGTATAATGTAATTAATGCCACTCAGCACTGTAGTCTTTTGTCGAATGCTTTGGAGAATTACTATTAAATAATGCAGAAATGACCTTTGAGGATGACATAACAAGCAGAATCTGGGGAACAGGAAAATGTAGTGCTGTTTTGTGCATAACATACTCTGTGTAACTCTCGTTCTGTACAGTGTTAATAGATTTTAACAGTGCCGAGGTGAGTGAAAGTCCTGAGGCCAGATAGGCTTAGAAACCTTGCTAATAAACAAGGCCTTTACTGTCAGACTTTTAACATGCTGTTGGATATTATGAATCTTAAAGAGGTAGAAATAGCCTACAGTATTTCTTAGACTGACTTGAGCACAAAACACTGTTTTTTCCTCTTGAATCACCCTGCATCAACACATGTATAATGGAAAGAAGAAATGAGGCCAATTGGGAAGGAGGTGAATATGCACTCCAGAGTCATCAAGTGTCCCACCTTCACCCAAATCCTGATCTAGTTCTTTATAAGGAGTATGATGTTAGGCAAGTGGTCCTCTCTAAAAGGAGTCTTAATCTGTAAATTAAAGATGATAATACCTAATTCAGTGGAGGAAACTGCTGAGAAAAGCACAGGATAGAACTCATTCTCAATATATTGGAAACCAGTTGAGAACTGAAGATATTTAAAAGTCATTCTCCATTCCACTGTGGTTTCTGATGGAACTGAAGTGATTATCCCTTAACATTCTTGCCACAAAGAGGGGATGTATGGCCTACCTAGAGGGAAATATATCTATTTCAATTTCTATGGGTATTTTTACAGAAATGTTCAGCATAATATTTTTCAAAAATGTCTAAAGGGCATGCAAAGAAGCATGAAAATAAGACTTTCAACAAATAAAATAGTAGAAACAGACTTACAGAAGAAGCAGAGATTGGAATTCACAGACAATGAAATAACTCTTGTGACTATAGTAAATAAAATATATGCAAATACTGACAAAGTGGAAAAAATGTAAAAGAAGGAACAGAATCTCTAAAAAGAACCAAATAAACTTCCTAGAACTATACATTATATAAAATGATCGTACCATGGAATGAATCAGTAAGTCCAAAGACAGCTAAATAATTATTTGAACTAAAGAAGAGAAAGAAAACGGATTTTCTTTCTCCCCTCCACCGTCAAGGGAGGCTTGCTGGGCCACTAGAAAGGGCAGAGACCCCACTCATTGCCCCTCCACCATTAAGGGAGCCTCACTG
Source organism: Dinomys branickii (assembly GCA_004027595.1). NCBI lineage: Eukaryota > Metazoa > Chordata > Mammalia > Rodentia > Dinomyidae > Dinomys > Dinomys branickii. The sequence goes on from PVLD010026825.1 coordinate 18,848, forward strand.
AGCCCTACAGGAGGGGAAAAACAGCACTCATTGCCTCTGTGCCATCGAGGGAGCCTCTGTCCTGGAGGAACACAGATGCCTGTCCCATATCCCTACACTACGGGGCAGCCAGGATGGGAAGCAACAAGACACAGCAACTCACTTGGCCTGAGTAAACACTTTACATACAACCTCCTAATTTATGATTCATTCTGTTATATAACTAGAGACTTTGCTCCTGTGGTCTAAAGTACAAAATCAATAGTTGCCACAGTTTGTTAATTTCTAAATGGTGCTTGATACTATCATTATTGTTAATTGTACTGCTGGAGCTAGGATGTCATATCTGCTGTAATCAGTTGTTCTCCTTTCTGTAACAACATTGGGAAGCTCTGGGATAATGACATCACCATAGCCCCACACTAAAAGACTGGGGACAGAGCCAAACAGAAACCAACATTCCACTCTTAATTAATTGGGAAGATAGGATCTTGGGACAGATACAAACCAAAAATCTCCTACACACAGAAGATATTCTTGAAGAACAGACTGTGCCTAGAGAGGCTTTGATACTAGTGATATAGCTACCAGCTACCAAAATTCACAAGGATCATCACAAGAAAACAAAATAAAAATTTTTGAAATAGAAAATGTCAAGATGAAAGAGCAAAATGCAATCTTGGACCTCCAACCCACCCAGAACAAGTCCAGGAGATATTAACATTGAAGAAATTGAAAGTCATACACCTGAATTTCTGAAATGATAGCAATGGAAGTAAAGAAATAACTCCATGAGGCTGTAGAGGACATCAGATCAGAAATAATCTCTCAGGGAAAAAAAGAAATGACAACCATAATGAAAGAATTGCTCAGCACATCCAAAGAAGACATAGATAAAAAATAGAGGAGCATAGGAAAATGATGGAAACCTTTAATGAACAATATAGGAAAGAATTACAATGCATGCAACAGATTCAAACAGATATCCATGCAATTAAAAATTCCACTGAAAGCTGGCAAAACTGCTGGAATGAAACTGAAGATAGACTTTCAGACCTCAAAGACAGCATTGCATCTAGCGATCACAAAGGGAAAAATCTCTTAAAAGTAACAAGGAACCAGGAAATAACAATTCAATAGCTGCAAGATGATGCAAAAGTAAAAACAATATAAG
>PVLD010026826.1:0-21628 GCA_004027595.1 Dinomys branickii
TCGTCCCCGGCTCCCAGCGTCTGGAACTTTCCCACGTCTCGCCCCGGCAGCCTGGTCCGCCCTACCACATCTCCCCCGGCATCTCAGAGAAATACGCCCAGTTTAAACTTCCCAGCCGAGGTTCCGGCATTCACGCTCACCAAGTCTGTCTCGAGCTGGTGGTGTTTATTAAGGAGGTTCGCTCCCTTGCTGCTCACCCAGTCGCCATCTTCCCCGGATCCTAGTAACCCAGAATTTGACACTAGAATCAAAGTCTAAATTACAGAGGAAAAGAAGGATAAAAATTACATTCATTTTTATACTTAGTAGATCATTTTAATTAAGCTATGAGTTCTTCATATAAATAATTCATTATTAATTATGAATAATTCAGTTCATTTACTCATTAATTTAATCAAGAAATGTATATTTCATCAACTTCTAGGTTTAAAAACATATTTGCGCTTACCTAGTCACATAAGAAATAAAACATATGGGTAAGTGAAATAGTAATAGAGCAAAAACAGTCAACAATAAAGCAATAAAAGTGATATCCCCAAAAAGGCATATTAAATTTTCACTGGAGTACCGAGGTGACATTTCAGACCAAAAACGATCTACAATAGAGCTTCCTAGAAGCAAAAGCAAAAATATCTGATAAGTTATATAGGTTAGCATATTCGCTTTGGGTGGGGGTCAGTGATTTTGTCATCTTTCACAGTATTACACAAACAATCTCCATGACTTTTGGCCAACAATTCATGTTAAATTAATGCTTATTAAATGAACCAATTAAGTCAGTGAACAAGTAAAAAAAAAAAAACCAGCATGTTGTTTTTCTGTTTCTGAGAATGTAGTTGTCTGAAATATTCATTTCTCCTAACTGCACCCTCTCTCATTTGAAATGGATAATAACACTTTTTATCCATACTTTTTGAGGGGGACTAAGCCTTAGACTTTTGCCCTGAGCTACAACCCCAATACTTTTTGTTGCTGTTGTTCTTTGCTTGTGATAATGCTTTTTTGTGTGTGTCATAATGAGACTGGGCTTGAACTTTAGGATCCTCCTGCCTAATGATTTATTATTTAAAAAATATTTTCTGGACTGGCGACGTGGTTCAGTGGTAGAGTTCCTGCCTTTCATGCACAAGGCCCTACGTTTGATTCCCAGCACGATACACACATACAAACACGATATATTTTCTATTTTGAAGAACAAAAAAGTAATTCCGACTAATTACAAGTGTAGTTCCATTCAACCCTCTTCAGTCGGTTGTGTATCTTCAGCTAGACTAGCAAATCACATGAGAATCATGAACATTTAGCAATCCATAGAGCTCAGTTTCATTAATGACTTGCATGCAGTTCAACAATGCAAGGTCATTCTTCTTTGCTTGTGATCATAGAGTCCCATTGCCCCTTAGAATTAAGAGACAGACTGCTCTGATGGAGGGCACTACTCTTGGATGTCCCTTAGTCCTCTCCAAAACGGAGCACTGTAAAGCCAAATGAATCAAAGATATAAGTGGATGTCGGGGCATAGGACTTTGAAACTAGTTGAGATCTTAAGTGAGTCATGGACCTACTTTTTAACTCTTCTTTTTTCTTGGGGCTGGGGATATAGCTCAGTGGAATAAGCACTTGCCTAGCAAGCTCAGGGTCCAGAGTTCGATCCCCAGTACCGCAAAAAAAAACAAACAACAACAACAACAAAAAACCTCTTCTTTTTTCTTTTTGCTAAAAGGAACAGAAGAAAAAATCTATGAAGTTAATTTTCTTTCTCCCATGGCTTCCTTTATATGACTGTTATGGTGGTATAACTGGTCCTCCATTCTCAACTCAGGAATCATTTATTCAAGGCTGCGGGTTGTTTGTTGACATGACCTAGGCTGCAAGTGTGTTATCATAGGGAATACTTTTCTTCTTGTTTCTTCCATCATTTTAACCGTTATTTAATGAGGACTAGGAAAGAGCAGAAGAAGAGGTGAGCAAAGTGGCACTGCTGGTACTTTTCTCTGACTTTTGCCAAGATTTTAAGTGATTATTATCAATTCAGTATTTTATTGGAGAGGGAAAAGGCACATAGGAAAGTGTTCATTCTCACAGAAAGCAGGGGCTGGGTGGCCTCAAACAATGCCTATTCAGATCTGGACAGGAGGGACATGCTTCATCTCTCTGCACTGAAGGCCAAGTATGAACTTAAAACAAATATTTTAATTTTCCCGCTTAACTGTCTACATGACAGGCAAGTTAAAAGAGTTAATTTTGTTTTCTTCTATAATTTTCATAGCTGCCTTGGTGGTTGATTTGTTTACTAATTAATCCCCACCCCCGCACACTAGCGCACCACCTTCATGAGATCAAAAATCTTGTCAGCATTGTTCACCATTTTATTTCTCACCAAAAGCTATATGCCTGACCAGGGATGTACCTCAGCGGCACAGCACCTGGCAAGTGCAAGGTCTTGAGTTTGATTCCTGGTACCAAAAATCAAAAACCAAAACAAAACTATATTCTGAGTATAAGCGCAATAAGTATTTCCAGAATTAATTATCAAATAATTTTGGAAGTTGTACAAATTTGAGTAGAGTTCTTATGGGCTCCAAAACTTATCTCCTTCCTCTGTTACCTGAGAGGGAGGAAAAGGGGACCACCAGGTGACTGATGAAGGTTCATTTAGATCCTAGTATTTGGTTCATCACTAGCAGAAAGGAATATTGGCCTGATCTGTTGCTTTACTGATTGATCGATTGATGCTACTTGGTGCCTACTGTGCTCCAGCCTACTTTAAATACAACACATTTTCTATACTGGTAGATTCCATAGAGTTGAGAAATACATATAATCAGATAGGGCATCATATAATTGTATGATACAAGAGTGAAAGAAGACCAACATACTCTGGGAAGGTCTGAATGTCTATATCCATAAGTAGTATATAAGGTGGCTCTTAGAAGTGGAATGGCAGCTTTCCAGTCTATAAAGAAAGAAGGGTTGAAGATGTTTCTATTAGGAAAATAAAGGAAATGATGACAAGTGAATTGTGTATATTTCGTTCATTAGAGCATAATTGTCTAGTATGAAAATCGCAATTTACTAGTGGTGACATGGCATGTAAATGATGTGGCCAAGGACATATAGCTATAAATGTCTACAGCGAAATTAGAGCAATGTTTTGAGACCCCATAGAATTGATCCCACTGTGTCATGCTTCACCTCCACAAAATTTGGCGGGTATGTAAAGGAGAATCTAAAGTCTAGATGTAAGAGCAAAATTCCAAGTTTTGACCAAATATGTTGCCAGATGTTAGCCAGAATTTTTGCTTCTCAAAAGAAAAATGTAGACCAGGGTATGTAGTGCTGGATGAAAATGAGTGGAACAGATAAAGCAACATGGGGCGAAATGGAATTTTTCCAATATAATTCTATGGTATTTTATATGTTACATTATTCATCTATTGAAAGAAGTATATTGCAAATTTAACTTCTATTTTCCCTACACTCAGTAGGAAGCACGAAGAGCGGAAAGGAGGGAGGGAGGGGAGAAGGAGGGAAGCTGAGGCAGAGGACGGGGAGAGGAGAGACAGAAAGGGAGAGGGGCGGGGTGTCCCATTTTCCAGAAATAAGTTGTCTCCTTTATTCCACTGGCAACAAACAGAGAAATGGAGGACAGGTGTCTCCCTGGAATCTGAGATCTGCTAACCCTGTTCCCTTGCTGCTGAAGTGCTATACTTCTCATCAAAGCATTTAGCAAAATTTAAAGATGAGATTTTTATTGTAATGTAATACAAGTAGACATGAATAAAATTATAAAAACACTGTTCTTAGTTTTACAGAGCCCTGAATTTATCCTGGTTGGACCTAAGTGGACCAAATGGCAAAGAGATGTACCATGACAACCCAGTTTAGTACAAAACTATTGTGGATGTCCGGAATAAGTGTTACACATAGTTGTTATTGTAGCATTGACTTTGGTGTTTTGCTTTTCTCTAATGATTGCACAGTTTAAATACAAAACCCTCTTATATTTTTTTCCTATAACTTCTTTTTTAGCAGTTACTTCAGTCTTTTCTTTAGAAGTATCATTAATTGACCAACAAGAACAACCAAAATCCACTAAGGAAATAATATTGGCTGTTTTTTGAGTATCTATAATGGACTTCATCTCATAATAAACTAAGCTCCAAGATAAGAATGCCATTGAAGAAGGTTTTAATACACATAGGCAAAGCTATTTGAATATTACATAACCTCTAACTTCTGCCACAAAATCAGTTTTCTCTCTGTCAAGTCCTTTATTTTTTTCTGAGTTATCTGAGGGACAGGATATGCTTGAAGTTCCCACATTTCAAAACTTGTCTTTAAAGGCAGTTCCTCCATGTGTGGTGGGTAAGCACACATCCATGCTTCATAAATATTCCCTGCAACTTCCCTAGCACAGCCAGGCGAGCTATGTTAATACCATTCGACTTATTGCTAATGATGCATTAGGAAAAAAAAAAAAAACCCTGGAAGGAAAGACATTTTCCTCAAGTCACTTTAAAAATTCTTTATTCATTTTAAATATTTCATTAAATTAATTTTTCAAACTAACAAAACAAACATTCATCAAGTGAAACTAAGCATAACCCCCCTCAGAGGGGCACATCTGTTGCTTCCCTGTGTCCCTGAATAATTCATGTTCATACATTTAAAGCTTCCTCATCATTAGAATCAGCTTCCCTCATTTATATGAAATTTATATTGATGGAAACAAAAGTAAAAGCTGTTAGAAACCTTGATTTGTTAGTCTCCGTGATTTGTATCAGCTGTCTCTGCCTGCCTGTGGATAAAGGAGGACGGAGGGCTAGCTCCACACCCACCGGCCCATCGCGAGCTTTAGGCCTGTCAAGAAATACGTGAAAGTGCTGGCCAGTGCTGTGGTACCTTTTCCCATGGCCTTTGTTCCCCGTGCGCACCTTTAAGGGACTCCTAGTCACTGCTTGTCCATTTTCACTCCCTTTACTCACACTGCAGAGTGGATGCACCCTGTATACTAAACGGCATCCAAGAATCAAAGCCAAGGCGCAGAATACTAATCAGTTTTCCCTTCTTGGAAATCAGTCAGCCTGAGCTCATCTGATGTAGTGCAGGAAAAGATCTTCAGTTTTAGTCTCTCCTTGCCCTTTTGCAGTCTGTCAACTGGCAATCTAAATGATTTTCAAAGACATTTATCAACATTAGAGAACTCTTCCAACTCCCTCAATCAAGAAAATTTAGGAAAAGAAAAGGAAGAAAAGGAAAAAAAGGAACAGGGAAGGGTAGTGTGGGGCAGGGCAAGGAGGGAACGGAAGGGAAGGAAAAGGGAGGGGAGGGGAGGGGAGGGGAGCAGAGGGGGAGGGAAGGAGTTATGTAGTTCAAGAAGACATACTATTAGTAAAGAAACTGGCTTTCTATAAATTTATTTTTAAAGTTTACTTATATAAATGTGGGACAAGTAGAATTTGAATGACACAGAATCCACAAAGCACAATAAATTGTGAGATATTCCCCTTCCAATAATTTATCAAAATATTGGACAATTGTCACTATTTCTATCTGAAGATGTTCTGTCATAGGATCAGAGTTATATTTCCAGAGTTATATACAGGAACTTCTCTATGACTAATATTTTTGTATTTGTAATGAATCAGTAATACAATTTTTAAAATGTGTAGTACTATTTTCATGGGAGCTAGAAAAATTTCTATGTATTCAACCTTACCCAATCTTTCTAGTAGAAGTAAAATTCAAGCTTAGATGCAAAGCAAGAAGTTTTTGTTTTTGTTTCTTTCTTTTAATGATGACTGGTTGATGTCTTATTTTATAGAAATCACTCAGAATATAAATTGATTTGACATCACAGTATTTGGACCTATACCACAGGGTTTGTCCCTTTTCCCAGTTGAGGTGACCAAACTGTCAGCAGAAAATGCCTCTGAACTTCCTAACATCTCCCTGATGACAGACAGAGGCTGAGCGAGAACGACCCACACAGCCTGGTTCTTACCCACTCCTCTTTTCACTGGTTATATGAGATCAGAAAATTTGGATTTCAGTTTCTCTCTTCCACTTTCTGTTTTAGAGATTAGCCGATCACTGCATTTACTTGTACAGTTCGCCCTAATGTCCCACAGCTATGCTGCTAATTTCCTACTTCTTAAAAATTGAAATCAAAATGACTACATGAAAAACTCCAGCTTCAAAACACTCCAAGTATTGAACAAATTTAAAACTCTACCTTTAATCACAACATAAAATACTTTGTCCCGATTCCTCAGTGTTACATGAAGGATTTTTTACAAGGAGGTTTGGGGGCAGGGGGCATTGACACTGAAAGCTGCAATCTACAGGGGCATCTGTCAGTCTAATGTAATTGTCATAGTTTGCAAACTAATGTATGGTAGTGTTTTTTAGAACAGAAACACAAAATATACTTTATGAACACACCAGTACATTAATAAAATGATATATTTTGATAAGTGTATATTGACAAAATTAACTATGTCTCAGTAGTAGAACATGTGTTTGGGATGTTGTTGGCCCTGGCTTTGGTCTTCTTCATCTCTCAGACACACACACACACACATGCACACACACACACACACACAGAGCACTTATTAAAATTACTGTGTTATTGAATAATTATTATTGAGTAGAATCACACTTAATTTGCCAATATTGTACATACCCCAAGTAACATCAAACTATTTTCTTCTTATATGTGTAATTTTCTTTTTTAAGATTTTATTATAGAACTATATAAGAATCATTATGGAACAGCTAATCTAAATCTGTTATTGTAGAAAATTCATGCTAAATTCTGTTACTTTCCCTGGATTACCAGGTTGCATTTAAATCATCTCATAGTACACAAGGCACAACTTGGTATTTTTATCACTGCTCTCAAAAAAGCAACACAGAATTGTTAGACATACCTTCTACTCTAGGTTTTTTAGTTGTAATGGTTAAAGTAAATGAAAAGAAGATGCTGCCAGATAAATTACTTACAGAGATATCCGTCTAAAAGTCATTAGTTTAGAATACAACCTTCCCTTCATTAAAGAGCTTAACATAGGAAAACTGCTTTATTTTGGATCTAGACTTTCACCAGTTTATTTTTTTTATTTTAAAGAGAGTACCTAAAACAAAAGAACAATATGCAGGCCGGAGTTATATCTCAGCAGCACAAGCGCCTGCCTGGAAAGTGCAGGGTCCTAATTTCGATTTCTGGTACCAAAAAAAAAAAAAAAAAAAAAAAAAAAAAAAAAAAAAAAAAAAAAAAAAAAAAAAAAAAAAAAAAAAAAAAAAAAAAAAGCAAAATACAAAGAAAACAAAGCAAGGACATTAAAAATGATACAAGATTTCAAATCAAGTGATAATGACTCATGAATTAAAGTCTTGGTCTCCAACATGTGGTGCTATTGGAATATTTAAGACATGGGGTTTAATGGAAGAATGTTAGGCCAGTGTGTTGGTCAGTATTTTATTACTACAATAAAATACTTATGCAAATCAATTTAAATGAGGTAAGATTAATTTTAGCTCACAGTCTCAGAGGTTTCAGTCCATGGTACTCGACTCCATTAAATCTAAACTTGGGTAAGGCCAAGCAACACAGCACAAGCGTGTGTTAAAAGGTAGTGGCTCACCGCATGGCAGCTATAAAGCAAACAGAAAGAGACACAGAGAGATACAGAGCAAGGGCCAGGGTACAAAATATGGTCTCCCAGCTCATACCCAGCACCTACTCTCAACTAGGCCCCTCCTTCAATAGTCCATTCCGCTAAGAACTCCTCAGCGGGTTAACCCACTGGTGATGGTTTCCTCGCGGCAGGATTATGTCCCCGAAGCTCATAACCTGCCCTGGGAGAAGCAGTCTCTGTCCCAGCCGTCACAGGCAGTGTGCCGTGGGGGAGCGCTGGCGCACTGCTCTTTGTCGTCTCTGTTGCACACCTAGCCACGAGGTGAGTGGTTCACGCACCTTCCATGATCTGCTGCCTCAACACCAGCCAAGAGTGCTGGCTCCAGCCAACCGTGGCCTGAAACTTCCAAAATGTGAGCCAAAATGTAACTTCATCCTTCACATTTATTATTCTAAGTATTTTGTTACAGTGCTAGCAAGCCATCTAACACAAAAACAATCACAGCAAGGCCTTGGGGCACAGGCCTATGATGCCAGCACTCTGGGAGGTTATGGCAGGAGAAACCTGAACTTTAGCCCAACTTTGGCAATTTCATGATTTAAGGAGATTCTACCTGTAAAGGAAAAAGAGTCAGGGAATCTAGCTCAGTGCAAAGGCCCTGAGCTCAGTTCCAAGTTCCTACAACAAAACAAACAAACAAACAAAAGACAGAATCCCAAAACAAACTCAAATATTGTATAATTAGCTTCATAATATATAAACCTATATTCCATGTCCTTTAATATTTTTTAATACCTGGCAAGTAATTTAAAGACAATGACAAAAGGGAAACTCGTATTTTTAAGACCAATCACTGCAAACTAGATTAATAGTGTGCCAGTCACTGAGATCAACGCTACCATTTTATTACCCTTATGAATCAATAAACCCTGCTTTTATTATAAAAAGCCTATACTTTCAGCACTAGGAGCTTTATATGTTTTATAAGTTTTTCAAATCAGGCATACTGGCATGTCTGTAATCCCAGTACCCGGGGAGAATGAGGCAGGACTGCGAGTCTGAGCCCAGTTTTAGTGATTTAGTGAGACTCTGTTGTCAAAAAAAAAAAAAAAAAAAAAAAAAAATTGCTGGGATGTAGCTCAATGGGAAGGCCTTGGGTTCAATCTCAGTATTGTAATAAATTAATTAATATTTCATTAAGTTGTTAGAAAGTGCTTCCATACATTTGTGTTTACTTACAGAAAAGAGATTGGCCACTTTTTGTGATGTAACTTATCTGTTTCCAATCTCTTCCCTGTCAGAACTGAGTTTGTTCACTTCCACCTAAATGCTGCCTACATTTATAGACCTTACAAATGATGAAGTGAGTTTGTCATCGTCTTTCTAATTTAAGAAGAAAGATTAAATTGGTTTTAAATGCTTTACTCAATAACATAGCGTATTACAATTGATTATGACTTCTGTCAAAGACCTCTGGGTATGGTCAAGGTTAGGGTGAAGGCAAAATTCTGCTGAAATTTCCAGGGATATTTTCTGAATCAGTTGAATTCTCTAATCTGAAACAACTAGTACTAGTAGTCCTCTTGTTTATTATGAGGTTTGTGAGTAGATGAATGGATTTTTAAGTGCATTTAAAATGGAGAAATATAAAGTGATTCTTGTTCCTCAAATTGGCTGAAAATTCCTTGCACTTTACTGCCTTCTTATATCTGTTTTCAGCAGTAGCTTTCCTTCAAAAATATATGAAAAGAATCATTGTGAGAAACCGCTCTTCCTTTTTATTCAAAGGCATGAGATATTAAAAAAACATTTGTTATATGAGTCATAGTTCTCTTCTCAGAGTGTTGGAAATGCACAAATAGAACCAGAAAAAAAATGAATGTGGAAAAATAAATAATCTGATAGAATTTTTAAATGACTTGTTTATTTCCTGTTATATTGATAGCACTATGTGATGTCACTGTGCAAGTATTTCAAATAAGCTAATGATAAAATGTTTCTTCCATAACTATCCCTTTGATAATGTTATAGTTTGTGTCTGGATGTCCCTCCAAAGCTTCATGCAGACATGAGGCGGGCTCCTAGAGTTTATGGTTGATCCATGGATGTGAGAGCTATACCTGGGGTGGGGAGGGGGGTGAGTTTGCATACAGTGCAAGGGAAAGAGGCTACTCACCACCACTCCTCCCCTTGTGCTCTTGCTGCTTTTACTGTTTTCTCCCACCATGAACCGTTGCCCTCTGCCATGTGCCACCCTGCCTTGGAGCCAGCCAAGTATGGACTGAAACCTCCACAGACTGTGAGCTAAATAAACATTTCCTTCCTTAATTTTGGAGGTGAGGTATTTTGTCCCAGCAGTGAGAGAAAAGGAACCAAGACAGATACCCTAAACCAATGAGAAAGAACAAGGTTAGAGGTAGTCTCTTTTGAAAGGTAATCTATTAATTGCATGAAAGAGTCACAAAAGTGTGTTTTAGAACATACTGTTTTCTGGAAGAGTTATGCTACAAGTTTAAGGTTATTTTGTACTTTCTAACGACTGCACTAGCAGACAGTTTTTATGTGGATAATGAAGGAATTCAACATTATTTTTTAACTAACTGAGGTAAGTCTTATTGAAAGACTTAATACAGAGTCCAGAAATAAAACAAAATTTATGAAGCAAGGAAAGCTAGAGAGGTGATTACTTTAGTCTCTTTTACCTGCCTCTGCATAGAATCTGACCTAGAATTTCATCACTCATTAATAATTATTCCAAGCTGATGTCACATTTCTGGGTGGTAGTAGATTCTCTCTCTTTATTCAGGTCCATTATGAATTCTATTTCTGTTAGAACCTGTGATTATTCTAGGTGGAGTCCTAAATATTGATCAAGCCATGCTTCTATTGCTTTTCACAAATTAACTGTTTGCAATAACTTTTTCAAAATGGATTAATACTTTTGCAAACCAATTGAAGTGGAATCTTTTGCAATACTTTAAATTTTAGTCTTAGTCCTGGGCATGTATACTCAATTTACATACCAAAATGCACCCAATCTGACTTACGCAGTATTATTTGTAAATTGTATATGAATGAAAGTATGTGCTTTAATTACAAGTGAACAATTAAATGAAAACAATGTAGAAGCAGACAACAATATAGCATGTCTTTATTTCCTAACAGGACTGGGTTATAGAGGGTCAAAAAACCCAGAAAATCCTTACAAATATAGTATCTGTAATCAAATAGCACAAACATAAGACTGTCAACATCAAGATTTCTTTTTGTATTGGAATATAACAAATACGTCACTGGTTGCTAACAAAGCCACTTTCTTTTTCTAGTCTGCACAAATCTAATTTTTGTGATACCCAAATCCTTTTCAGAATGAAGCAAGGATTATAATACATTAATGAATAAAAGGAAATGAAATATTTTATGATTCATGCCAAGATATAAAATCACCTTGGAGGCAGATTTTGCTCTATGAATTAAAATTTAAAATATGCAAAACTATTGACCCAAAAATTCTATGTGTAGGCTCTATCCCACAGAAAGAATAGCATCTGTGTGCACAGATGCTTATACGAAGATGTTATTAAAGTATTATTAGTAATATAAAAACTGGCATTAGAACTAGATATCTTTCAATTAGGAAATGATTCTTAAAGGTTTACAATATAAAACAGAATACTATGCAACCATTAAACACAGAATGATATGGCAATGTGATGACCTGGAAATGTTCTACAGCATGTTATATGTACTATGAGGCAAGCAAGTGTAGATCATTAAACGAGCTCAAACCTACTGTAAAAACTAAATGCCATGTGGAAGCAGAGAGGTACATCTATAATATCTAACATTATGTTTGTGGGCAATGGAACAATAGATTCTAATTATTTTCTTCTTTCCATTTTACCACAGTTCCACCCCATGTTTCTAGTTTTTCCATGTGTTAAATAAAATTGGCCCTGCATATGTAAAACCAATTGTACTTGTTCATATTAGTCTTACCAAAATGTGAGACAGACTTGTTGTATTTCAATACCACCTTGGTATTTTATTGGATTATTTTATCCAATACTACATTTACTGTGGAGTATATGAATCAAATGGTTTGTCGTTTAACCCTCATCACTCATTTAAAGTGCTGTTAAATGGTCACCCCTTGGTTAAGTCCATGCTGTAGGTGCTAAGGCATCTCATGTTATTTGGAATCATCCTTATCTTTCTTTCCTTTTGTTAAGCTGTGTCGGGAGAGAACATTCATACTCTAAAGCATCGGTAGCCGGGCCGCAAAGCCCCATAAGTTTGTCAACCTTTTTCCTTCCTGCTATTTGCTCACTGACCTTTTACAAATTTAATTATTTATACCCAACTTAACTTCTTCTCTTTTTCATTTTTCTTGCTGATGTATCGCATGTAGAATTGATATTGTCAACCACACAATGGAATGTGCTCCGGGAAATCTGTCGCCTTCTCAGGCCGAGTGAGAAATGAAAAGGAAAATGCCAAAGGATTTTGTGATTTGAAACAGTGTTAAAATGAGGGTGCATTGCTGAGGTTAGAGTGTGATACATTTATTTCTCCCCCAAAGTGAACAACTTTACACAATACCTAGAATATATCTCCTGTTGAGTTATTCAGTAAAACACCCAAGCATAAGGTACCACCACTCCAAAAATGGTTTAAATAAATTAATTTGGCCTGATCCTCACATTTTATAATACAATATCACAGTGTGGTTCATCCTGTTACCTGATTGCTTATCAGGTGACATAGCTGTGTTATGTAACTGTTTTGAGAAACAAGTTATCAAATGAAAACAAATAAATTATAAAATGAAGAGAATAAAAAAAGCCTTAAAAATAAGTAGCACCTATGCATTGGAAAACATGACTTAAACAGGATTGTAACAATGACAATTCTGATATTTTAATGAAATCAAAGGTCTATTCTTAAAAAGCATTTTAAAAACTCCTTCTGAATACTATTTAAGGACTCTAAGGAAAAAGTCAGTAAGGAAATATTGATCTCAAATATGATTTGTTTCAGAAATGGGAAAAACCGAACTTCCCCAACTTCTCCATAGCTGCGGAACAGTCAAAGATCTAGTTAGTACTACTTTACTTTTATTTCTTAACAGTCAATGGAAAAGATAAAATTAGAGTCATAAAAAATTATTTATCATTATCTCAAACTTCAAAAGTTAAATGAAATTATATTAAAAATATTTTTGGTGGACCAAAGCTAGAAGGAATTCAGCTAACATTTCTTAAGAATTTAGTTAATATTTAGCAATTTACAGATTTAACTAGTTATAATTTGGATCGTGAGGGGTATAAAATGAAATTTATATAGGATCTATATTGGTTTCTCCACAAAAAATCCATATAGTTATGGCACTAATGTACTAAAAGCATTAAAAAGATAAATTTAGGCACATTCAAATTTTTTTTGTGTTGGTAACACAAAGTGAAAACTTTGTCAGGGAGAAAAGATGTCTTTTCTCATTGGGTTTCTGGCAGAGCCATTTGTAATAAAGCAAAGATTAACAAGAAATACATGACATTTATTTAATGTAAGTTTTACAGGACATAATAACCTTCAACAGAACCACATTTATGGAAAATCCTGAAGTATGAACGTTGGATTTAATGGAAGTAAACTGAGGGAAACTTGGCAAGCTATTAGTTTCAGAATCTACTGTGTGTCCCTCTTTCCTTAGAGATCAGGATGCTCCTTTCCTCTGGGCACAGAGTGCTTCTGCTAAGGGGAGCGTGCCACACTTCAGGGGTGTTAAGGGTTGTGTCCAGATGTGCCCCAAAGCCTTATGCAGGCATAAGTGAACTTTTGTAGAGGTAGCTGAATCTAGAGTGTGTGATGCTGGGATTGATTCCTAGTGCAGTGTAGGTCCAAGGACATTAGGATTAAGGACACCCTAAGTAGCCTGGATAAGATAGAAGGGATAGAAACAGCTGTGGTCATCCCTTGTTTCTTGGCCACCCTCTGCCTGTAAGAACTATTTCTCCATTGTGATGCCACCTTGCCTTGGAGCCAGCCAGTTATGGACTGAAACCTCTACCAATTGAGAGTTAAACAAACTTCTCCTCCCTTAACTTTGGGTGTTGGGTATTCTACCTGAACTCTGAGAAAAGTAACTGAGACAAGGAGAGAAGCGGTAGAAGGTCCGTATGAACTTCTCAGTTCTGCTATTTTCTCAGATGTCAAGGTGCCATATTTTGGGGTTGCTTGTACTGGACCATATCAAGTTTTAAAAGGAATTAACAGAAATAAGATAAAGAAAACATTGAGTGCTTAAAATAGGAAAGCCTCAGTTTGATTTTAGTTGGTGGTTTCTGACTGGTTAAGCTTAAATTTTATTTTACTGTTTACCATGAATTTGTAGTTTCCCTAAGGGAAAACCTAAGGCATAGTCATCCTACTCCCCAACTAAGGTTCCAGTTAATTTTTTAGCAACTATTTAAATTTCCATTTGCATGTCCTACCTTTTCCCCGTGTATTTTCCCTTACATTTCATATAATTTTTCTTATTTTTATGGATTTCCCCACATGGGAAAATGAATAAAGGACTAGTATTTAATGAATATATAAAACAATACTAAGAGTATTAAAGAACATATTCACTTAAATTCCTTTTAGAAATAATTGGTTTGAATCTTTGGGATTAGGAATTTTGATTCTCATATCAGTAATAGCAGTCTCAAGTATATGGAAATGATTTGAAGTGTGAGTTATACATCAGTAACTTTCTTGTATGAGTAACAGGAACTCCAGCTCATCAAAATAATTTAAAAAGTGAATTGTTTTCTTGGAAAAGATTAGGCACAGTGAAGACTATTCTATTAAAACTCCTAGGTGTTATATTTGTTTCCTTTATCCATATGGCCATATAGATTTGTGTATTATGCCTGCTTAACATCTCTGTGTGTGCATTTGTGTATAATATTTTATTGTAGGATGAGATAATGAAAAGTGTATTTATTACTAATAATGGTAGTGTTCAACTATATCAATATTTTGCAAGAATATCAATTTTCATAACTAAGGTTAAATTTTATATTTCACTGATTAAATTTTGGTTTTTATTTATTTGTTTAAATAGAAGGCAAGTTGCTTACTTCACAGCTTGCATTTATTACTCTGTTGTTAACAGTACTTGCGAGAACACTTTCCATACACTGGTGCTTTTGCTGATTTGGTCACTGGGCGCGCAAGGCCAGAGAGCAAGTATATTCAAAATGCAGATGGAACATGCTGCTCTGCTCCTCCAGCTTCCAGAAAATCTACAACTAGAGTAACTCTAGGAAAATTCATTATTTCACATGGAGACATAGAAATGAAAATTTCAAGGCTTTTCTGTAAAATAAAATACTTGGGAAAAGAAATTAGTTTTGATGCTTACAAACTGAACTGAAATAATGTTTGGTGGGCTTTTATTGAAAACCAAAGAAGTGCTTAATATTCTCCTGGCAGTAAGAGAATATTGTTTTTACAACATCGTTCAGAGCATTGGTAGACCTCTTGGTGAGGACTGATATTTGGTAAAAGGTCGGGGAGCTGCACTGGCAGGATGCATCTCCTTACATGCAGGTCACTGAGGCACCACTGGTGACCACGCGCTCACTCCGCTTCGTTCCCCAAAGCAGTAGTGAGTAGCTGATGTCTCGTCTGCAACTGCAGAACAAGCAAAGAGCAAATGTCATTATTATGGTATTTTGGAGGCAGTAACAGCATCAGTGAGGTCATATAATTTCCAGGATACTGAATTTACTATCTGTGCTCTATTGTGCATACACTCCAAGCCCGTAAATACCAGCCTACCCTTCACGATTATTAGTTCTTTTTTACCCTTTTCAAACATTAAACACTTAAAAAGTAGTTGTATCTCTTTTTCCTTCCTCTAAGTTTCTACTATTTAGGAAAATATAAAACATTATAAAATATTATTTTAGTATAATGTTAAACACCATACTCTTAAAAATTACACACGACATATCGTTTAAAGTTGAAAGAAGATTTTTTAAGCCTTCTAAACCTTAGTTTCTCCTTTGTTATCATATAGCTAAAATTAAAAGGAGTGTGTTGTGAGGATTCATTGAATAGTGTGTCATTTTTAACTGAAGCTGTTGGCTACCACACGTAGCTCAGTAAAAGTTAATGTGATTGTGGGGGTATAGAAAGTGTGGATTTTAATCCATAGCCACATGCAGAAAACCAGGCCTTTCCGATCATATGGCTTGACTATTTTGAGTGCTTCTCTGTCCAACTTTGGACACTCTCCTTTCCAGTTCACAGACCAGGGAAGGCCGAGAATGTGGAAGAGCACCTGGTTGGGCCTGGAGGCCTGTACACGCTCTCCACACACATTCACTGCACAGGTCTCCCTCACTTAACCCGGTACCTCCAACACAGGAGAGCTGGGAGGTGAAATCTGGTTATATGCCCAAGAGAAAGAGAACATGGTTGTGGGTGAACATTTTTGCAAGCCTCTGCTGTGATTATCATTTGTATATAAAACTAACATTTTTGTTAATGAGCAACACCTCTAAGCATTTCTTTGATTGTTACTTGCTTTGTTGAAGTTTAATGCAGCCATGACCAAAAATCAAAGGTTCTTGCAGTGCTTGGTAACAATTTAATACAAAGACAGTATTATGAATGTTCATAATAGGCAGTTCTTTGCCTTTTGGCCCACAAAGATATCTTTTAAAAAGTAGTAATTTCCAAAGCCAAAAAAATCTGTTGAAAATAGCAATGGGCAGAATGCCTAAGCCACGTTTGGTCTGAATTGATATGTAAGTGGACAAAAAAAAAATAGGTAAGTAAAAAATGAAGTAGGTATCAGATATATGTCATTAGATTTCTTTTATCGTTCTTATTTAGAAATGGAAATGAGATGCATCTGTAAATTCTAAAAAGCCATATTTTGAAAGGAACACATTGAATTTAATAACTGATTGTTCTGTTAAATTTTTATTGCTTCTGATGAAACCTGAAAGTAGAAGTCAGCATGTATTTGGGAAAGCAAATATGAGAACTGAGAAGTGCTTCCAGTCAGCATAGTTACTGTAGAAAAGTAGGCTGATCAGTACAATCCTGTCTTTCACTTTGGAACATTATATTCCTGGTGGAAACATTCTGATTTACATCTACATACACAGAAATGAAAGTGACTAGAAATGTAAATAATGACATAGGTGATTAATTCATGTCAAATTAGATTTGTGCTATGTATGGGAAGCTCTTCCAATATTCAAATTGTATAATTTTCTCTGATATTTGGAACTTTAAACACTAATTAAGGTCACGCATTATCTTCCATAGAAATTGTATGAAGTTTCTATCAACATATAACTGCAGTTTTTAATCCTTTCCTTCAATTACCAGCTTAAAGTTTTTCCTTGTTCCGTGGGTAAAATATATTCACAAGTTTAATTTTTAATGATTATGAGGTTGTATATTTTTTCATTTTTATTCAAATGAATTTTTCTTTGTTCTCACTTCATAATTTTTTGTCCATTTTTCTAACTGACCTCTGAAATTACTTGAAACATCCTGATACAATTTTTTAGTGATTTGGACCTAATTTTGAAATCACCAATGCTCTTATAACAAGTTTTGTTGCTGATGATGATAACCTATAGACATGGGTGCTTTGAAATCTGTGACCAGTATTGAATTTTCTATGTAGCGTTTTCTCCACAAAGACTAAATTGGTATAAGCATAATGCTATTTATTTTGCTGACATCAATCAAATATAAATTATTTTAATTTCTTAAGGCATCCAAATTTGATTAGGCAACTAATAAAATGGGCTTTGTATATTTAGCATTCTCTCAAAATATAATGGTGTCTTTTATTTGACCTCACTTGGAAAGCCCTAATTAATGATACTGAATTTAGCTTGAGAAAGTTGTTGTCTCCTTAGTAGCTACCTTGGCCTTTCTCAAAAGAGTGAATGTTGAATTTTACTACCAACAACCTAAGTGATTGCAATGCATAGTAATGAATTTAAACTTATATTAAACATTTCTGGGAAATTAATTTTCTAAAAGCAGAAATTTTAATGAAAAGAGGAATACATTATATTTAACCCTTACTAAACAAAATTTTTAAAACGTCAGTGATGTGTATAGTATTCCTAGATGGGTGGTGTTAAATCCAACATCATGTATTCTAGTCCATCTCTCTCTCAGGGGTAGCGGAGAACTCTCCTGAAAGGGTGTGTATCCTGCTATCACAGACCTTTGGCCCCCCTGTGTAGAAGTCAGCCAACATTTACTTAGAAGGACAGATAGCAAATACTCTAGATTTGTGAGTCAGAAATTCTCTCCCGAAACTACACACCTCTTCCTTTGTGTTACATAAGCACCCATAAACAAGATGTAAATGAGTTGAAGGAGCTATATTTCCAAAAATCCATTTATGTAAACAAGTGGCCGGCTAGATTTGGCCCAGGGGCCATCCTTAGCCAACTCTTGGTGTATCATATTAACAAGTATATCTTAAATTTTTTTGAATAGCATCTAAATATATTTTGGTGTTACGGTTTTGAGATTTGCATTTACTGGCATATAAAGATCTTGTATTGTCAATTAATATGTTGTATACAATTACTTTCTTGGTCCTGTAGTAGTGCGCATTGATTTTATTCCCCAAAATTTCACTGTCATCAGCAATGCTTCTTTCTCTGTATATATTTGCAAAAGGTAATCAGTGGTAAAGTTCTGAAATCCAGAGCACTTACTGGGTTTTTAGCATCCATTACCATCACAAGAGACTTTCTGGCAGATGAAAATCACAGAAGAGAACAGCTATGTGTTTTGGTGAACCTGGACATGATCAAAGGATTGAAGCCCCTCTATTTCCCATTCCTCTTACATTCAACATTAGATAAATGATATGGTGAATTTAAATACTGAAATCTGTTTGCTTATGTGGTAAGTTACCAGAACACAAGGCCTTTATCTTTAATGATGACGATTTAAATCTTTTCACTGGGATACAAGCATCTAGGTACAATTTGATTTTTCTTTTATTACCTAAAATTTAGTTTAGGTTATGAAGAATTTCTTGACTTTTCCACAGCCATTTTACTTTCAATTGTCCTGGAATTTCGATTTATTTCTTTAATTCAGAATCATCAACTGTATCTTAGAAAGCCTCTGAATCTTCTAATTGTTTTGATCTGTATTTTAAAATTGCTTGTGTACCTGAAAATGGTTCACAAAGCTACTGAAATGCAATCCACGTTTTTGACATGACCTCGGCATAAGGCAGGTTCTCCCTGACTCCGCATCTAGCTTGTGAAAGCAAAGACAAGAAACATGGACTTATAAAGAAGGCGTATGTATTTAGGTAGTATTTTTGCTTTCAGCCATCTAATGTCTTCATAATCTCAGGATAAAGAAATGAACTGTGAAAAACATATCAGAATAGCTTCCTAAAGAATAATTCTCTGGAAAGTAAGACAGAACAATTTCAAGAGAAGATCAGAATGATGAGAACCGTTGATAATTGAAATCAGGTGAAAACTTTGCTCAGTCTCATTCTAATGTTTTGATATCAGAGAAACAGAGAAACATACGTGCAGTTATTGTGAAGTTCTTACCTGTGTTCCTTTCTGGCATCTACTGGCCACATTCAGTTTCAAAGGAAGGTACATCCATCCCCTTTTGGCATTAAAAAAACAAGAAACATGAAAACTAAGGGTCGGGAATAAAATACGTTTGGCTCATTTTCTCAACACTCAGCTGAGTCCCTTGACTTGTAGCGAGCACTATTCCCCCCCAGCACTTTTTTCCTGGGCCGCTATTTCCAAAGCAAGCATATAATTTTTATTTTGCAAAGCACAGGAGAGTGATAATCCTTAAGACAATAGGTTTAAAGCTTCCTTGCATGCTTTTGCCATGCCGGTGGGTGATCTTTCTTGTATTTATTTATTGGTTCCCACACTTGCTCAGACACACTTTAATGTGCAGGCCATTCTGTGCCATTTGCCACTTCCTGATTCTGAGTGTGTGACTGCAAGTATTTGAGAATTTTATTCGTCCTTTCCTGTAGACTAGTAACTGCCTAATTTTAAATGGGCTATTTCTGCCAGTTTCCCAGTTTAATCCCTGTTGCCCTGATTAAGTAGTCCAAAACATTCTTCAATGACGTCTGAGGCTTTGGAATTTAAAAGTAAATTGCCTCTGGGAAAAACAAATCAAACTTGCATTGCAGACCTACAGAAAGTGCATTAAAACATATTACGCTGCACTTTCTTGGTGGAATAAATTGAGAGTCACAGTAATGTTTCTTCTAGCAATGTCAGATTCTGAGACACTTCGATTAATTTTGGCTTTAGATTGAGTTTCTCTCTACCACTCCACTCTCTATTTGATGTGTCTACATTTTTCAATGTATCCAATGACAATTTATGCCATAAATTATTTGCTTGGGGGCCAAAACCCAGGTAGAAGGAAAACTAACGCGATATACTACAGGGAGTGTATGGAAAAGATATGGATTCGATTTGATTTCCCATTACTGATTTGCTGCATGATGTTGGGAAAATTGTATAACTTTAGTAGGCCTCATTAATATCACTATTAATGTCTACTCGTGCTGATATTTTAGCTGACATCCTTGAGAATTCCTTTCTGGTGGAAGGCGGTGGGTTTGATAGTAAAGAAATGGTTTAAAATCCCTTTATTTCCTCAGAACACTGCATGCTTTATTTGATGAAAGGGTGATTTACAGAAGTGTGGTAGCTGGAGGAGTCTGTACTGTTTTGTTGCTTCATTCCAAAATATAAATATCTCACTTTTTCTAAAAATGAAAAGCATCTACATTCTTAAGTCCACATTTAAGGATGCTACGCTACAGCTATAATTTTAAAAATTATTTTCACTAAAGCACAATATACAGTGTATATATATATATATGCAAATTAGGAGTATATACCTCTGTAACATTTTTACAAAAAAACATACCCATGTTCCAACACTGCCCCCAAATGATCTTCTTCTATTCTTTCCCAGACATTACCCTTTCCATCCTGCATCGATAATTTATATCTTAACTCCTGACATAATAGATGACCTTTGCCTCCTTCATACACTTATAAATAACAGCAGTCTGCAGTTATTTTGTCTGACTTATTTCGGCCCAGTGTGTTTGTCAGAATCGCTCATATTTCTTCTTTTACAGGTAGATTATTCCCTCTCATTTCTGCATAATATCCTGCTGAGTGAATGAAGTCTGTATGTTGAACACACATATTAGTAGGACATTTATGTTTTCCAACTCTTCCCCATTTCTAGCTATTTCGTTATGAATGGTAACATCACTGAATTTGTAAAATGAGAGAAATATTCCAAAACATGCGGCCAAATATGGTAGCCATGAGCCACTTATGGTTATTGAGCTCTTAAATGTTGCAAGTGTAGATTAGGAAATAAATGTGTAATTTCAGCTAACTTTAATTTGAAATGAGCAGTCTCATTTGCTAGTGGACAATACAGTGAGTAGTATCACTGTTCTCAGCTTGTGTTTTATAGAACTCATGCACCCCTTTCAGTTGAGAATTTTATTTCTAGGCATAGAATTACTGCATCACAAAGAACAAACACTGTACTCAGTTTTAGATTTTGCTAAATTTTCTACCAGAGATATTTAGTTGTATATATTTATATTCCCCTCGCAATGTGTGGGAATCCCAGTTTCTTTACAACTTTGTTTTTTTTTTTTTTTATTTTAGAAACATAAAAGTACAAAAACCTATTGACAAACAGACCTCATCCTACTGAAAAGTTTTTGTACATCTAAAGAAATCACCAGCAAAGTAAAAAGAAAACCCACAAATTGGGAAAAAATCCTAGCTGGCTGTCCTTCAGACAAAGGTCTTCTATCTAGAACATACAAAGAATTAAAAAACATGTATCTGTCCAAATTCAAAGACCCAATCCAGAAATGGGCATCTGAGATGAAT
>PVLD010026827.1:0-21628 GCA_004027595.1 Dinomys branickii
AAAAAAAAAAAAGACCTCGAGAGTCTATCAACTGTAGTATCATTCTCAGTTGTGACAACCAGATATTTCTTCAAAGCTACCCAAACGCCCTTTGGATAACAAAGTGCACCGATTGTAACCGTTACTGTAAAGTGGCAAAGGGAAATTCTTCAAGGGCCTAAAATTTACTATTAGCTTGACTGAGTTCAAAGATACTTGAAAATTTACTGTTAGGTCCAACAGTCACCTTTGTTAAGATTACTATAGAATCCACTAGATAAAAATAAAATTTTACCTTATAATATTCTATGTACATTGAAGATATTGTACCATAATCCCTTTTTACTTTATAATTATTTTCAGTATTTTTCTGTTCAAATATTGGAAGAATTTAGGATCCTGGGATTTATTTTGTTTTGTTTTGTTTTTGGCGGTACTGGGGATCGAACTCAGGACCCTGCCCTTGCTGGGCAGGCGCTTATTCCACTGAGCCCCTTGGGATTTATTTTGTTTCTGGCTTAAAATGTATAAAATAAAACTTTTTACTGCATAAAAGTATTTAGAGTTATACTATATTTTTGCAAAAAGTAAATAGAAGAGATTGATGTAGTCTATTTTCAGTCGCTACAAATGATTACCACAAACTGGACAATTTATAACAAGTAAATGTTTAGTCTAAAAATCTGGTGATAAGAATCCAATGAGCCACACCTAGTGCGGGTCTAGGGCCAACAGAGATACTCCACCTAGGTGGTATGGAGAATCAATTCATGGGAGAGCAGCTCACTTATTTAAATTTTGCTTCTGCTTTCTATAAAGACATAAATCAGAGAACAGGCCGTATGGTCTCACCTAATCCTAATTGTTTCTCATGAAAGACTGCACCTACAAACAGCATTAGTCTATGGTGTGGAGGATGCATTTTCAACATTAGTTTGGAGGAAACAAACGTGAAGATCAAAGAATAGAAAGAACTTCCTGTGATCTTAGAAATAAGAGTGCAAACAAATTCTATTGATGGCACAATTAGGCTTTATTTATACAAGATTTCAGAATTGACAAAAAGCACTCATGACAAATCTGGAATGATACCTTAGATCTCAATATGATTTTTAGCTAGAAAAGGGTAATAACAGAAACTGTAATATGAAATATTTAAGGAACATATAATGATGAATCATAAATTTTTCACCCCTATATTTAGAAGTAAAGATTCCTTATGAACTTCAGCAGGACAGCCTATCTAACAAGGTATCTCTGAGCATAATTTTTGCTTTGTTTTCAAATGTTATATCCTTTTGTATCTAATAAACCTGATTTATTCTCAGTAAGTAGGGCAGTAGACATGCATAATTTCTGTACATGTGAAGACAATACGGATGAAAACTATCTAGATTTATTTTTAATTCAGATCAAGATAAGTATAGAGTAGAAATCAACACTTCTCAGTAGGACAAGCTAAGGTGACTAAGATATTGTTCTCTTTGTTCACTTAGGATCACGCCTTTTTCCACATGTCCAACTGTACAGAAGTTAAATTGGTTTAAAAATTATATGAAGAGTAATTTTAAAAAGAAAGCAAGTAATAAAGATGAGAGTAAGAAGAAGAGGGATTTATGTAGAAAAAAATATTCACTTTGGGATTAAAGTCATTTATGAAAAGAAGATATTTTTTAAAAATCTTTGGCTTCAAACTCACATTTTATTTTCCAATTATCATGCTTATGATATTCTTCCATTTGTAAGAGCTGCAACAATGATCTTGACTTAGACATGAGATGCTAGTTTGTAGTGCATCCTTTATGGTTTCTAATTTAGTAAGAAAGAATGACCTTTTGTTTCTAAAATGCTAAGTTAAAATATTAATGATTTCAATCTGAATACAGTACAGACACAAAAGTATGATGATATGTGCACATTACTATGAAATAGTGCCTAAACAAATAGCTTTTTAAAAATTAGTAGCATGGTAGTAAAAAGGGGGGGAAAGTAGGTGTGAATGTATATTTAAAGGGAAAAAACATCCAGTGTGTGCATGCAACAAAGCAAAATGCTTTTTTCAGAAACTATGACTGAAAAGTTGACAGCATTGTGAAAAATTTTCTAATTGTCCTATATAACAATGTCAGTCTATGTGATCTCTTAAAAAAAAAAAACTAATGAATATGAGGCTTCTACAGTAGAATTTCCTCTGAAATTTTTCGCAGTAGCCTTGAAATATCTTCAAGAATGATGATGATTCAAAAAGAGAAATATAGTAAATGATAGTAAATGAGATATCAAACAGATGTGGTAGTACATGGCTCCCCGACCTACATCCTGAGCTCAAGGCCAGCCTGGATTACATATTGAGACTCTGTCTCAGAAATATATAAATCACTGGGCATGGTGGCATACACTTGTATTCACTGCACTCTAGAGGCTAAAGCAGGAGGCTTGCCACAAATTCAAAGTCAGCCTGGGCTACATAGATGACTTGTCTCAAAAAACAAAATAAGCAACACAAAAATATAAATAAACTAATAAATACATAAGTCAGTGACAGACTAAACTTTTGCTTAAATAGGTTATTATTAGCTAGGCTCAGTTAAAATGCAATATGTTGATTTTGTGAGATATAAAGATTCTAAGCCATTCTTCTACCAAACTTGACTGATTAAATTTTCAGTCCTGCTACATAAATCTGATTAAAATATTACTGATAGTAAATATTGACGGTGAAAGTCTGAAACTGTTTTGCTTTTTTATGGCATCCAGCCATATCATATAGTAACATTAGGGATTTTATTAAACACAAATATTATTGTTATATATTTGCTCCTTTGTAACCCAGTTGGAAATCACTCCACATATAGGGCAAACATAGTATTTATGAAGACTGCACCTTTGACACAGGAATAGTTCTGATTCTACCTCCTGCAGCATATCCTCTCATTGTCAAGGACGCTGTCCAAGGTTCTTAAATCTAAGCAGGTCTGATACAAATGAGTCAGTCGCAAAAGAACACATACATTACTGAATATGTTGTTTCTTATTAGATGAAAAATAAATTGTGAGGCTACTTAGGAAAACGTTCTTCTCTCTGAAAGCTTTGCTGATTCCTAGGACTTTGTCCATTCTAAATGTGTCTGGCCTATTGTTATCTGAACTCTGTAGTATAGTTCACCTTCACAGAATCCCTGAATGATATTTGAGTAAGACTTGATATTAAACAGAAACATTGAATAACGTATTTAAACAATCCTTTTGTTTTGTTTACTGACCCCGAATTTCTATTAAAGTTCTTTTCCTATGGCCCACATCATTTTGTAAGTTAAAACAAAGTGCTAACATTTTAAATTCTTCCTCTTATGTCATTTTGTGTGTGTTTTCAAGTTTTTGACGCCTAATGAAAATGTTGGGTAAAAGTATTTTTGCAAAGGACATAGCCTTTTAATATGAATACTATTGGCAAATAAAACCATGTTTTAATGAATGAAATAATTGTCAGTTAAAGTTTTACACACAGTATTGAGTTTAATAATCAAGCTTACCTCAATGCATCACTCTCTAGAACATGACAATTTATGTTGTATCACCTACCTAATTAGACCCATTAAGCTTTTCCTTACTACACATTTCATGTTACTATGGGTAAGGTTGAATTAAAAAGCAAAGGACAGCTTGACATTTTTTAAACATAAAAATAATTTAGAGCAGTTTGGGTTTAGCGGAAATTAAGCCAAAAGTACATAAAGTGCCCACATATCTCCTCTTTTTCTCACTGATATTTTTCACTATTTTCAACATTTTCCTTTAGCATGGTTAATTTGTTACAACTGATGAACCAGTATGGATGAATATTACTTAGTAAAATCCTTAATACACATTAGGGTTCAATTTTTGTGGGTACCTTTAATGCACTGTAGGTCTCAATCTTTTTATTATACAGTTTTAGAGATGTTGATAAATAAATAAATGAGCAATGAATCCAGCATTGGGCCCTGTAATATTTGTTTGTTTGTTCTAATGTACTGAAAATTCAAATGAGAATAAATAGAGGTGGGCTAGGGATAGAGCTCAGTGGCACAGAGACTTCTGGCTAGTACAAGATCCTGAGTTCAAGTTCTGTTACCAACGAACAAAAAAAGAGAAATACTGGTATACTGTAGGTCTTATTTGATTTCACAAATCTTAAATAGATTTTATTGGACAGTCAGAAAAAAAAACTTTCTGTCATGTTGTCACAGAACAACAAAAATTCTTGAAATTAAAACTTTAAAATAAAAATTTCTTGAAACTAAAACTTTAAAAATTATTTATAAATATGCAACAGTATAATAATTGAAATATTTTGTATCCATAACTTTTATTTATACTATTTTATAGTAACTTATTGTTTTATATAATAAAGGTAAATTTTTTAAAAATTTAAAAGACTAAAAGATATAGTGTTTAATTTTTATTAAAGTATTTTTTTGATGGAAAGTAGATAATTAAATAAGCAACAGTGGAACTACCCACATGTTCTTCTTATCAAGATCAGAAACTTGTTGAGGGCTGGGGATATAGCTCAGTGGAATAAGCACTTGCCTAGCAAGCGCAGGGTCCTGAGTTCGATCACCAGTACCGCAAAAAAAAAAAAAAAAAAAGAAACTTGTTGAAACAAAAATGCATGTAACTGGTCTGTAAGAAAAGTCAAAATGGCATCAAAAAGAAAATAATTTATTTGAAAATACCGGAATGAAAGTATCCTTTGTTTCCAAAAAGATGTAATTTAATATTTTGTAAAAAGGAAAATTATAGGGGCCCGGGAGATAACTCAGTGGTACAAGCCTCTGCCTGGCAAGCATAAGGTCCTGAGTCTGATTTCTGGTCCAAAAAAAAATTAAAAGAAAAGAAACTGTGAGTTCTTTATTAATAATTGGGCATGGAACATTTTGCTTATTTAGTAGCACTGAACATAAAAAATAAAATAAATTATATAAAAATTGAAATTTAAGTAATTTTCCTGGAAATTTATGATCAATAAAAAGCATAGGCATAATAAAATATAAAGATAAGCATGAAAGCATGTAGTCTATCTCATATGCATAATATAGTTTATGTACATTGTATAAAAGGTAGCATTTGTGGACTATTTTAGTGTTGTTAAATTGTCACTTTCAATATTTTGTAACATATAAGCTGTAATAGATTCTTTTGAGTATATTTATTTTAAGCAACTTATCTGAATTTATACACATGATAAATTATACATACGATAAACATCAGGGAAATTATTGTCTTAACTATTATATTATAAAATAATTTAATATACTTGATGCATTCTTGAATTTGATCTCGAGGCTTTCATCAACTATCTCTCTATTGAAGCTTAGGGGAATGCAAATATTACAGAATCCATATAATCTCTGAGCATTATTCTTAAATTTTTGAAAAATTTAGATTGGAATAAATGGAAATTTAATACTGTTTTAACCTGAAAATAATAATATTGGGAATGTTTCTAAAACTATTTGTCACTGACAGAAGCTGAAGCAAGAAGATTTCAAGTTCAAGTTTTGCTGGGGCAAAGCAAAAATATTAAGCTTTGCACTATTAAAATGAATGCTCTTTTAAACAATGAAAAGGTAATGTTATTGTTTTACATTAGTTTTAAACTTATAATACCGAACTACTAGTATGTTTCTAAAATTTAGTACAATAAATTGCATCAAGGTTCCTGGGCACATTCTTTTTGGGAAGCCATATAGTAATGAGCATCATAAACCACAGTAGAATTTATGTTTTATCTCAGTAATTCAACTCTTCAGAGTGTGTTTTGAGGAACTATTTCAAAAGAGGGAACTGAAGAAAAAATATCATGCGGCAATTATTAAAGTTAAGAATGGTGCAACAATAGTTTATGTTGTCATTCAACTGATAATAATTAAAATGTTTGAAGCACTGAAAATGTTCAATGTAATGTCAAGAATAAAAAACAACCAGGAAAATTTTATCTATGACATCATTGTGAACAAGTAAAAGTCCCAATGCAAAAATCTCATCTTACATAAAATAGGGAAGAAATTTATTCCACCAACACACACACACACTTGAATTGGTACTAAACTCTACAACTGTAAAATTTAAAGAATGTCTAAACACTTTCATATTTACAAGGCATTTCATTTTATGACATCTTTTATGTAAAAGTTAATCTAGGATTTTACTCTTTATTGGAATAGTCCATGAACTTGTATTCCCTTCATTTTACTCCATTCTATTTCCTATTAAATCCAGATCTTACAGTGCAGAAAATACAGAACATACTGGATTATTTCTGTGACATAAATTTAGTGTAAATATATGTTATCATTTAAACTCTGTGTTAATACATTTACCTACACATGCATACATAGATGTTTCTAAACTGTGTCATTTTGAATAAGAAACACATGATCACACTGTTAATATGCAGAGTATTAAACAGAGGAAAGATATATTTTATAGGAAAATATATAGAACAAAGTTCATGAAATAAGTAGAATCACATAAATGAATGCATAGATATACATAAATATTTAAGCTCATCTAATCCTTTAGATAATGCACAATGAAAATGCAAACTCAAGGGCCTACACAAAGCAGGAGTGGTGATATGAGTAATTGCAGCTGATTAGGTTCCACTGAACAATTAGGACCCCACCGAGGGTGTCCATGGAGGGGGCAAGCACAGAGGCTGCTAGCTCCGCAGGCAGGAAACTAGCGCACTGATGGGAAGTCTGTTTGTGTCTCTTTAGTGTTAAAAACTTATATAAAATAACTTTGAGCAAAAATTATCTGTTTTGATATTCTATGTACTATCAGCTGATTTCTAATTTCTGGTTCTAGTTCTAATTTATTTTTATTTCACAAAAGATACAATTTTTAACAATTGAAGACTATAGAAGATCGTAACTCATTTTTCATTGAGGGAAAAATTGCTCTGTGTCTCTCTGACTGTCTCTCTTTGTCCGTTTCTGTGTCTGTCTCTTTCTCTGTCTGTTTCTTTCACAAGCACACATTCACACACACACGCACACACACACACACACACACACACGCCAGTGAAAATAATCTTAGGATAAGTATTCCTAGAAAAATCCATTTTAATTTTTTCAGGGGTATAATGATGAAAAATATTTAAACATTTCTTCATATTTGAAGCTACAGAATATTAAAAACCTTTTCTGCTATAATTATTTTGTTATTCTCAAATCTCAAAATTCTAAAACTTCTCCTAAATGTAATCACTTGTACCTTAACATTATCCCCATAATCAAAATTGAAGTCTCACGTGTGAAGCATTTGGCTGGTATCAAAGACAAACAGTCGCTGAAAAGCAGCAACAACAATAAGTGGAAATGTAAACTTCCTACATCTCCTATATCAGCAATATTTGAAAATAATTATTTATCAGATGTTCATTTTAAAGATGGAATTTCAGAATGTTGACATCTGTTTCCCTACATTTATCAAAATTATAAATGATGTGCAATACAATTTATACTTAAAAATTTTTCCCATATAATTGAATATAAGATCCAAGCTAACTCTAAAACATTCCATATATGTTGTATTATCTTCTCAACATCAACTTTGTTCTCCCAGTCTTTTTCCCCTTAGCACCTTTACACATCAGTTAATTCAAAGATATACTCATTTATGATCCTAGTATCAAATAGTCATAATGACAAGAATACCAAGAAAGCAAGCATTCTGGTTTGTGGCCCTCTTGATTGTCAACCTAGTGCTCCTTCCGGTTGCACTTTCTTTCTTTATTCTGTATTCTATCTGGAATGCTTCTTCCAAAAGCATTGATTGGATCATTCAATAGCTAAAACTCTCCAAATTTCCCCTCTTACCTAGAATTTTAGGTATAAACCCTTTTTAGCACATTTCCAACTTTAATTTTAGTCTGATATTATTCCCCATGTTCAACAGAGTTATAAGATATTAATTAATTGTGTCCAATCATTATTTTTCTAGCCAATCTTTTAGGTGATAATTTCCTTACCCAGACTTCCCATGTTTAGAAATTACTTCCCATGGAAAGTAATTCCCTTCCCATGTTTAGAAAAATAATATCTGAATATTTCCCTTATATGCAAAGATATCATGTCTGTATTTCTCTTTTTCCTGGACCAAAAGTTAAAGTTGTTAATTGATATCTTGTCTTTTTGGCTTTTTTTTTCCCTCAGAATGCCAAAAGTTTGGTAGAATAATAATTTGACTGAAGGAAGACAAGAGAGGATTATCTTGTGTGTGAGAGGGAAAGACAGGTGATATGAAAGTATCTTATTTCTGCAGGGATTTTTAATGGCAGTCTGGTAGGGTGCATCAATCTGGGTTGGAAGTTGTTTTCTTGTAGGATTTGAAATGCTTTACTCCAAGCTCTTCTTGACTTAAGATTTTGTGATAAGTCTGCTGTAATTTTGATGGTCTTCCCTTTATTGTGATCTGTTTCTTTAACAGCTTTTAATATTGATTTCTTATGCTGAATTTCTTGGATCTTGATTATAACATGTCTGGGAGTATTTTTATTTTGATCATGGCTATTCCATGTTCTATATGATTCATATATTTGTATGTCAAGTTCTTCATCCACACTTGGGAAGTTTCCTGCCATTATTTAGGTGAAGAGATTTTATGGTGTTTGCACTGTCTCCAGCTTTCTCATTGACCCCAATCAATCTTATATTATTTTTCTTTCCTTCATCTTGTTGCCATTGGATTAATTTTTTCATGGTCTCTTGCTATTTTAAGATATCTTTCTTTTCATGATCCTTAGCTGCATTTCTGTCCTTAAGATACTTTATCCTCTCTTTTATTCAATCTATTGAATATACCTTCAATGGAGGTGTTAATCTCTTGAATTTCTGTTTGGATCTGTTTTATGGATTCCGTTTCCTTCCTATTTTGGGCATATTTTATTTCCTTTATTTTTCTAAGCTCATCTATTCTTTTATCTCTGTGTTCTCTAATATCTTTAATTTTAAGCATTATTTCCTTTTGTACCTGTGACGTTATTTTCTCTATAGCCTTTTCCCTTGCTTTTTCAATTCTGTTGCTCTCATTTCAGAAAGTTCCAGTGTTCAACTGCCTGTTTTGTCTATCTGTCTCATTGTGCTCTAGACGTGGCCTGCGTAGGCTACAGATCTAGGGTTGCACTTTTCTTCTGGGTCTCATCACTTTCTATTTTCTCTTTTATATTTTATTTTGGTGTTTTTATTTTGCTGCTTGCTGATTTTTTATGATAGCCTTGCACTAGTATTGAGACTTCCCTAGGAGACATCTGTTCTTCAGGGATGTCCTTTAGATATAGGTGGTTCTTGCAGTTGTCTCAAGAACCTACCTTCACAAATTTACTAGTTGGCTTAGCACTCAATCCTTTAGTACTGGGTTGTGGTGATTATTATGACCACATGCAATCACAGTGTTATACAAGGGAGAAACCTGATTATAAGATGTATGACATTCTAGCTAAAGTAGTATGGTTATTAATAACAATAGTTTCAAGTACAGCTTAACTACTGACAAGCTATGGTAACCATTGAAGTACTACCTGTGACCACAGGAACAACCTCTAAAGTTACATAACAAAATGAGGGCTAGGGATATAGCTCAGTGGCATAAACGCCTGCCTGAAAAGTTTGAGGTCATGATTTTGATTCATGGTACCAAAAAACCCCAAACAAAACTAAACATACAGCATGTACTTGTGAGCAGTCATTTTCCCCTCAGTGAAGTGACTTTTCCCTTTTGTAGAGGGTGGGGATGTTAAGATGCTTAGGGGACAGGAAAAACTGATGAATGAGGTTGAATATAGTACAGTCAAAGCTTCAGGTCAAAAGATGATCAGCCAAGGTTTGGATAACTGGAGTATGCTGGAGGGAAAGAATGAAATAGAATGTGAATTAGAAAGAGAAGAGACAATGTTTAAATTCAAGAAATATTTGATGACAGAAATATGGGATCAATACAAGAAAATGAAAAGGAGAGATAAGAAACTTAAACCATGAAAAAAAGATGTGAAGAATGTAAAAGAACAAAAGAAAGAACAACAAGAGACCAGAGAAAAAGAGAGAAAAAGAAAAAGAAAATCTCAAACAAAAGCAACCACAAAATACAGAAAACAAGACGCCATCACAAAAGAGAGGAAAAGGACAGCACAATCAGACCAAAGAGGGCAGTAAAATACATGTGCGACAGTGGCCACGTCAGACCCCAGGAGTGGGCTGTGCACTCCAGCCAAGCTTGCCCTGGGAATCTGCTGCATGTGGAGCTGCCCTTGGCCTCGGGAAATGGGATCTGGGGCTGGCCTCCTGTTGGAAGAGCTCTCCCGAGCCCACTGCTGGCTCCTCACTGCTGCTTCAGACACTTCACTGATGCTGGTCTTGCGGATTCCTCTGGCCTCCAAAGGCATATGGGTGCCCAGGTGCCCAGGCCCAGCTGTCTAGGGGGCCCACCCACCAAAGGCATGTGTACAATTATCACTTAATTCATGGAGGTTTTAGTCCAGAATCCACTGGTTCCAAGGCAGGTGGCCTGTGGTAGAGGAGCAACAATTCCAGGTGGTGGAAGACAGGAAAAACAACAAAAGCAAAGGGGGCCGAAAAGCTAAGGCTTTTATTTTTCTGAAATGCATATAACCTAATTAATTCCATATACTATAGATTTTCTCTTTTCTTGGTGCTTATACTTTTCATTAATTTTTGATGTTGAAAATATATTTTAAGAATTTCTTAAAAGCGAGTATTTTAGTCAAATATTAAGTTTGCAAATAGTCATGATTCCAACCCAAATACTTCCACAAATGTGGCAAATTTTGTCCTCTTGGCATCTTAGGTGAACCAGAACTGCTTCTGCTTCCTGAGCAGTGTTGCTAAGCAACATCTAAATTTTGTAGTTTATTTCATTAAAAGTGTGTGTCAAGAAGCTCAGAATAACTATGAAATGCAGTACATTTAGTAAAGGAACAACTGTCTTGCAGCTCAGTTTGTATTCTTATGGGAACATTCCATTCTTCCTGGCCAAATTTCCTTAGTGAACAAATTTTAGGTCATATTAGCAATGAAAGTAATCTGAAAGAGAGAAAAAGAATCCCATTAAAATTTATAGACATTTTCAAAATGAAAAAATCCATTTCACTCACAAATTCCAAGTACAAGCCAGGTTTTGTATGTTCTATTGATTTCTGCAGTATGATTGCATTCCCTAATCCCTAACCCTTGATGTCCAACCTACACAACTGGGTACTTTAAACCTCTACATCTATATTAAACAGTGCCTAAGATTCTGAGATGAATTGCACACTTAGTTCAGTACAAAGGTGTTCTTCCTGTCAGGGTGGCTGCAGCCCAAGGCAGGTAATTAGATTTTTGTCTTGTTTCTAAGAACTGCGATCGCCTTGATGATCCTGGTGGCTTTTGTGTGGTCTTTTAGTTTTATTCCCTCCCTCAAAATCTGCTGCATGACTTGTGCACAGTCTGTCATTTAATATAGATAAAAAAGTTAAATTCCTTTCAGAATCATTCATCCAAAAGCAGTAAATTTTACTTTCAAATGTAAATATTTGTCATACTGTCACTTCATGTTAACAAATTTTGTAAAGCCAGTAGATAATAAATGAATTTCATACATTGAATATCTGAATACATTGACTATTGACAGTGTTGGTGTTTCCTTTTCTCATCAAAGTTAGGAGTAAAAATTTCTGGATGATATCCTTAGGAAAAAAATTCATTGCAATGCTTTCCTGGTTGCTTTTTTCTTGTTGCTGAGACAAAATACCTGACCCCCAAAATGAAGGAAGGAAAGGTTTATTTAGCTTACAGTTTGTGGAGGTTTCAGTCCATACTTGGCTGGTTCTGAGGCGGAGTGGCACATGGCAGAAGGCGACAGTTCATGGCGGCGGTACACAGCAAAGCAACAAGCACAAGAAGGGAGTAACCGTAGGAGGAATGGCGGGAGGAATAGCAGCAGGAATGGCAGCCAGCAGCCTCTTTCTCTCCCTTCATATACAAACTATCCGCCCTAGGTTATAGCTTTCACACCCATAATCCCAGCAAATCTATCCTCTCTAGAGTGGGTATAGCTCTCACACCCATAATCCCAGCATTGGATCATGGATCAGTCAGAAACTCTAAAAGCCACCAAATAACTGCATGAGGATTTGGGGGGACGTGCAGACACAAACCATAACAAATGCATACACACAGCTTCAGAAAATATAATTTATTGTTTTCACTGTTATACACTGAAATATAAAATCATAAGTACTGATTTCAAGTATTATACACTGAAATATAAACTTTTTTATTCTGTTTCAGTATATTCCTTTAAAATGGTGTAGAAAAACTATAAATTGATGCTACAATCAACTAATGTCATAATTACCATTTGAATAGCAGGTAAGGATCTGACACCAAGTATGGCTGGTCACCTGAAAGGAGGTAATAAATTCAAGGATGGGCACATAACTGTGTCACATCTCAGTAAATGAATGGAAACAATTTCTGAGTTATGAACGTAGAGATGGAAGATTTTTCATATGGCTGAATCTTAAGCATCGCGCTTTCACTTGAGAAAAGGAAGCACTAGGCAATGACCAATTCTATCTTTCCACACAAATCTATCACTGACTCAGATGGAAATGATAGATTTCCAGATGCATAGAAAGAATTCATGCTACAGAATTGCAAAGGCATCTGAAAACACTGGGCTATTAATAACAAATGATTCATATTAGGAATATATATATATATATATATACATATATATATATATATATATATATAATCAATACCAAAATATAGTATTGCTATTTTATTAGGTATTTGACTTTTGTCATTATAACAATATAAAGTTCTCAAAATAAGGGATAAAATATCAGAAAATACCACATTTTGTCCCCTAAATAAGGAAAACCATTTTAGTGTGTTAGACACAATTACTAATCCAAAGTCCAGGATAGTTTTTTTTTTTTTTCTTGCGATTCAGCAGTATCCAAGTTTGGAGAATTCTTCTGTTTTTCCTCAGAATTTAACCAGGGTCTTCACGTAAATATTTTTTCTTTACTTCTGGGGGATGTGTTCATGTCTCTGTGATGATACAGTTTCATACGGAGTCACAAGAGGAGCTGGAAACAGCACAGGTGACCCTGAAACTCTGAACTTGGTAGTACTAAGGTATGATCAACATAGGAAATGTTTCCACTGGAGCCCATCTCTGAAAAATACTTGCCTCACATAACTGCAACTGCCATATTTGTCTCCAGAAAGGCTGTTTGTTCTCAGGGCTGTTATACTCTACAGCCTAACTTGGCAAGACTTCTGATTGCAGCCGAGAGTTTCCTTCACAACATTCACAGGCCTGCTAATCTGTCCCATATTTACTGAAGGTGATGGTTTAGCACTGACAATCTGTATCCTTCAAAAGATGGGTGAGAAATCCTCTGACATTTTATGCAATTCTGCTTCCCTTGTGAACCAGGAAATTAAGGTCTGTCTACCTACTTCTATTCCTGGTTGCAAACTAAGAGATACTGTTCCTTATACTAGAGTTTAAAACTACCAGAAGTTTACCTTAAGGTTTGGTCTGTCAATAAGGAAACTGGGGAAACACCGTGGAGTGACATAGATGGTAATCAAAGTTATAGAAGCTGGAGATGTTTATTTATTTATCCATTCATTCATTCCATTAATCCATTATTCAATAGATTTCTGCCATTACTTAGCTTATAATAATTTCTCAATAAATGAGAGCAATGAGAGTTTTTAATATCACTGCTACTAGTAATGCTATTGCTATTACTACTATTGCTATTATGCTCTTATCTGATCCAGCCTGGGACTGTATTTTACAGAAATACCAATGTTCAGTCTTTGAGCTAAACACAACATTTCGTCTTCCATACCACAATAATGACACCCGTAGAGAGTCCTATGGTATATAACATCATTAACTGCATAGTACATTTAAAACTTCTTGCTGTATGATGAAATAATTCTGTAACTTCGATGATTTTTTTCTTAAAAATGTATCCCAAATGTTCATGAATACATGTGCCTCTGGAAAATAAAAAATGGAAAAAAAATGCAACTTGTATTACTTTACTTCAATTTAAATTTTCTCATGTCCTGACATTTCAAATGCAAGCTCTTTTCTAGGCTTTATTCTTAAAATGAAACTTTGACTTTGTCATGAGCAACTTTAGATATTCCCAGATATTTTAATTTCCACCTTAAATAAAGATGAAGACAACGATTGTAAAGT
This sequence comes from Dinomys branickii, assembly GCA_004027595.1. Taxonomy (NCBI): domain Eukaryota; kingdom Metazoa; phylum Chordata; class Mammalia; order Rodentia; family Dinomyidae; genus Dinomys; species Dinomys branickii. The sequence continues at coordinate 14,260 of PVLD010026827.1, forward strand.
GCACAGGTTGTGCCATAGGCAAAGTGTTCTGTTTGCACCGCAATTACACTTCTAGGAAGTTCAAAAATTCAGCCCCAGTAGCTCAAATAAAAGTGTCACACATCGCTGTTTTACATTTGGTAAAATTAGTAGAATTTAGCAGATGCTAAACTTTTATACTTCCTTTCCATGATGTGTTGGATAAACAATTAAATCTACAGTGTGCATGATTGATAGATGACAGTTTGGGGTTTTACAGCTTTTTAAAATTTGGGTACCAAGAGTCAAACTCAGGACCTTGCACTTGCCAGGCAGGTGTTTGTGCCATTGGCTCTATCCCTGACGGTAGATGATTGATAGATAGAGAGAGAATAGAGATGATACATAGATCTGTATTTCAAACCAGTGCCACGTGAGCCTTATAAATCAGTCTACGTTATGGGCGCACATTTGTATATAAAATTACTATTGTCACTTTACTTTTCTTGCAAAACTTACGGAATTCTTCAACAATTTTCACATGTCACTTTCTCTGGTTGTTGCTTCAACAAAAACAATGAATCTTCACAGAAAAGACAAGAATCAGAAAGAGATGAAGATCTGGCTGAGTTTTAAGAAGAGGGAGGAAAGATAGCTATTTAAGGGATATGACTTCTTACCGCATGGAGACAGAAGTGCAATTAAGGTGTTTACTTATTTTAATTAAATCTTAAAAACAGTTCCATTACGTATGCACAGGAGTGTATATGTAGATGTCAGTACACGCTTGTGTGTTCTGTAATTCACTTTTAGCAAACAGCTTTAAAACTGCACAAAGTACATTGGTAAAGTCTAATAAACCTAGTTTTGAAAATAGCAGGGGCTCTGGAAATAAGGAGAGTAGGAAACTTGGTTGGGGGAGAATATCTTATTACATTAATATACAATAAATACAAAGTGGGTGACAAACATCTCCATAAAAATGTGAGCTTAGCATTTGATCATTAGAGCTTTTTACAGTGGGTATTACATTAATTTCTCTTTAAAAACAAAGTACTTAATGCTAGTGGTGAGATCATTGATTTTGAGATTCTTTCTGATTTTCATGCATTCACTGACCTTTAGCTAAAACCCTTACTCTTTGTCTGTGTGACTCCAAATCTTATTGGCTAAAAATGATTTGGCTGCTTATATTCTGAGAGTTCTTTTTTCTACCTCTTGCCTTTGGCTCCAATAATTGTATTGAGCACTTGTTTTGTTTTGTTTTTTTTTTTAACGATCCAATATTTAAGCATTTGTTGAAAAAGGCCTGTGGGTAAAGAACAGTGCTGTGGTTTGTCCAGCGACGATCTATGTGTGGGCTGTGCACGTGCAGCCTCATGTTAGGTCTCAGGTTGTTATACAAGCCTTGGCATGTCTTCGCCCAGCTCTCTCTGGCTTTCTGTTTGAAATGTGACCCTTCATTGCCACTGTCCTCCACCAGTGTCATTGTCCATGATGTGGAAAACCGAGCGGCTCTCATTGCCACCGAGCCCATGCCAGCACCATGTCTTTGAAGATTCACAAGTACTAGCTAAACTAAACTGTCTTCCACATAAGTAACTTGTCTCATATGCTTTCCATGGCAATGATAGCCAGTCCCTACAAAGAAGGGTTTATGGCACTCAAAGTATGGTTTATAGCACTAATGTTTAGTAGATTGATGTTGCATTATTTTGAGGAACTTTTTAAGAATACTAGTTAGTGGTGGCAGCAATGTGTGATTGAGCGCAGAAGGATTTTGCTCTTGTGCAGTTGATATGAAGCCATTGAAAGCATTTGCTGTGATAAATCTGGTGTTTAAGGTACAGAGTCCTTCTGCCATTCCTGCTGTGACCAAATCCAACAGTAGTGCAGTCTGCCTCTGGTGCTGCTGCGCTTCCCATAGAGGAGGCCTTGCTCTTTATGTGCTTTCTCTTACTTCACAAAAAGGAAATACGTCCCTATAAAGATCTCTGAATAGGAATATAATAAAATTATTTCCTTATCTAGAGGAATGATTGAAAAGTTGCCGCCAAGCAATTTTGGAAACTTTGACAATAAATAAACTCACAGGTCAATTGCTTACCCAGTTTCCACACAGATGAAGTGCCCTAAAGTACAATTAAAATATTGTATGCAGTGAGTGATAATTCCAAAAGGTCTCACAAAATCTCCCTTTGGCCCCTAGCAGGCATCCAGGCTGGATTTGGTGCGCTGCCAGAGTGTATGCTCTGTGCTCTGGGCACTGCTGTGCTTGTTGACATAATACTATACTTTAGGCACAACTTGATTTTCAGTGTGCTACTTTCCTTAAATTCCCTCCCTTGAAAAGGCTCAGGAACTGTTCATTATTCATGAGTATAAATTAATAAGCACATCATAAAACACTTAAACATTTTTTCCTAATGCTCTTTTCTAAGATGGTAACGACATCTACTTGCTTCACCTTCCCTTTTTATCTCATTTATCATCTCCGTGCCTGCGTGAGCTCCCATTCTGCTGTAAACCCCTCTTAGTGCTGCACACACCTTCCTCCTGGGCAGCCGCAGGACCACACCATCCTGGAGGAGCCTCAGTTTCTCAGCCTGCCGGCTCAGGCCAGCCCCTCCCCAATGAGATTCTGTGCCCCTTCCCATGCAGACACTGTCCTCCTGGGACCTCAGGAGGCCTGGCTGCGTGTTCCAGATCACATGAAATCTGAAATATTGAAATAAGGCACACATAACCACATATACAACCACCAGTAGCAAAAACAAAGACAGAATACAGAATTTACATACATGAGAAACAAAAGATTTAAAACAACTAAAGACAAAATATGCAATAATATAGTAGAGAAATGTTTTCACTGTAGGGGAGAAAAACGGCTCTTGTTGAAGTATAGGGAAATATTTTATAAGGCTCACACTTTCATTTATTTCCTTCTATAAATTTATTTAGTTATTAAAAAGACTGACAAAATTATACATACATATTTAAATGTATGTGCTTGATTTTGTGTTTGTGTGAGTATATACATATGTGTGTGTATTTTAACTAAATAAAGTGCAAAAGAAAGACTGGAAAATTTGGAAAAAACAGTAGAATTATGGAGCAGCAATATGCTGCCTCACAAAGGTTAAAAGGATACCCTAGAGTACTTAAATAGCTAATCAAATATATAAAAATATATACAAGACATGATAAAAAATACAGTGAATGCTTAGGGGTGTTTTTAAATAATAATAAAAGACAGATTGCCATGAGTCTTTCTCTGTCCCTGTCCACTTTGAACAGACTTATACTCCTGGCCACTTTTGGAAGCAGTACTGAAAATGTCTTTAGCTGTGATGCTGTGGCTGCCTCCATGTTCTGACATCTACCTTTCATGGTGATTTTGAGTTTTGCAAACATCCGCAGATGCCATGTTGGCAGACCTGGTAAGAAAAGGTGAGTAAGAGCACACAATAATGCCTTCATCAGTATACCTTTTTGTTGGATGGCACCCAACATTAGCCTTAATGTATTTTTTATCACAGCTTACAGCTCGTATCATATCCCCAAAATAGCCTCATATACATATATCACACAGACATGTGTGAATACATACACATATGTACATGCACAATGGATGTGTGAATACCGACACATATATACATGTATCATATATCACACAGATATATATGTGTGCAATATATATTATGTGTGTGTGTATACATATATATATATATATGTAGGTGTAATTTACATATACTTTTTCTGGATAGGATTTTGAGTGAATAAGAAATGTATTCATTACTTAATACTGTTGAGAAATGAAGTAACTACGTGGAAAAGTTACACCAAAACCCCAGCTCCTTAAATGTCTTCACAATTTTTTCACTCTGTTTTTGTGTCCAAATACTTCTTTTTCATAAGTATATCATTCACATTGGATTGGGACCTACTTCCTTTGGCTATCTGGGGTTCTACTGTTACTTTTAAGCTCTTGTCTGATTGAGATATAAAATGGCCCTAAGAGCCTCATGTCTTTGGAGTGTGATTGATTGCAGGGCATTGCAGATACCTTGCTATTAGAAGGCTGGACCTAGTCAGAAGAAGCAGGCCACGTGGCCAAAAGGTGTGTTTCTTGTTTCCCTTGATTCTGCTTCCCAGCTGCCATGAGATTAAACAGCCCACTTTGGAGGCCTTTCTGCCATGACTTCCTGCCTCAGAGTCAGCTATTTACGGACCACAGTCATGAATCAGATAAACACCTCCTCCTTTAAGTTAAGGGCGTTGGGTAGTGTACTTGGCAATAAGAAAACGACTGAGAAAGCCCTTGTAGATTGAAGCCGATACTGAAGAAAGGGACTCTTAGAGCGCTCCTTCATATATGTTTGAGGAAAAGAAACAAAAGTACAACCCAGATTGCTCAAACTACAGACTTGATTAAAAATGAAAAGGGCACATTTTAAACCTTCGTACTTCTCTGAATCATGAAGACAGTTGCTTTGGAATCCTTGAAAGCAGCATTCTTGGTGACTGGACATAGTATTGGTCATCAGGAATGGCAGCGGGGTGCGCTTTTCAGCACATCCATGAGCAGGAGATATTGAAAGAGAAAACTGGGATGGGAAAGAAAGACCCGTGTAGATATTTGGTAACCCATGGGAACCGTCATGAGGGTGACTAAGAAGCAAGTAGGATCATGGGTAGAAGACTGGAAGATTTCCCCAGATTCATAAGGATAGGAGAGAGTTATCTGAGTTATTATTAAAGTGATTTTCATTTGCTTTCTAGACTCTGAGTTCTCAAGACAAAGTCTTTATGTTTTATTAAATTCTGTCTAAAATGAATGATGAGTATATTCTCACATACGTCATTCAGTTTGATGAAGATTTACAACTCACCTCATATGCTTGTCCTCTATTAAAAAACACTTTACTCATTCATTCTCCCAATATTCCGTTCTTAGTAATAAACAAGAATGTGCAAAAACTATGGAATCTGTATGTTACTACGTTAAAGATATAGCGTATTACGGTAGGAAGCGTGTGGTATTTTTTCCTCTTGGTATGGTTAATTTATGTTGTGATACTGTCACGAAAAGGAAAATCTAGGACATATTCAAAAACTAGGAAATATCAGATTGCTGTTGCAAGTACTATTTTTAGATAGTATGTTAGTACTCTGTTGCTTCTGTGAAAATATCATAAATCTGCTAGTTAAAATAACGTGAGATAATTACCTGTTATTTCAATGTTAGAAATCTGACACTTGTGCCACTGCATTAGAATCAAGGAATCAGCAGGGCTTCCTTCTTTTCTAGGAGTCTAGGGAGGAATAGAACTTCCTTACTGTTCCCAGCTCCGAGAGTCTGCCCACATGTTTTGACTTTCGTACACCTTTCTCCAATTGTAAAGCAAGAATAAAGCATCTTTCCAGCAGCATAATACCTCTCAGCCTGATTTCTCTATATCTGTGAATATGCTTGGGGAAGCTCCCCATATCAAAAGACCTGACGTCCCACTTCTACAATCAAGTAAAGTTTCTATTTCTAGATTTTTAAGTGAATCAGATTTGAAATATTGCATGAAAACATACTTCTATGTCCCAGAGAATGAGATATAATTTGATTTGGGGGCTTGTCCTACTTAAATTTCTGTTTGGAGTTTGTTTTTGTTATCTTCTACTGGATAAAATTGTTTAATTTTTAACATGTGTGCACATGTATATTATACTTAGAATTTAACATACTAGCAATTATTATAAAATTTCCGTCAGTGCTTCACACAACTCTAGATTTTATGTATATACATAGACAGCATATATTTAAAGAAATACGTGCTTGTTGTACTTCTGTTCAATAGGAATGTTTTAAATATTTACATACAAATTTTAATAGATATTTCAAATTATAGTATTTTATAGTATATTATCCCAATTAATATTTATTTACACAGTTATAACAGTTGAACATAGAAAGAAAATAAATGTGTGTCAAGCACATGCTCTGTGTGAGCTATAAACATATTATTTAAATTTTAAATAGAATGTGCATGGGTGATTTCTACATCCTAAAGAGGAATATGTCAAGGTTCAGGGAAATGAGGAGATACAGAATTAATTCTACAAGCTCAAGAGCCAAGACATGGAATCAAATCCAAACAAAAGTGGATGAAAAATGTACTTTTTTCCCAAAATATAGCTAAAATGTGGTGAAACTTAATAATTTTATTTCTTAAATCAAATGTTCTTCGTTTTCACGTAACTTTTTTTTCTATTTGATTAGGGATTTTATTTCTTTGGGGAGTATGAACACTTGACAGAACTGTCTTCTGGCCATGACCGAAGGCTACCTGCTCACTTACTTGCATCTTCTACAATTTCCTTCATCAGCAATTTTTTTCTCTTTTGTTAACTTTTATTTTTAGAAAATAGTACAAAAATAAAAAGAACAAAAGAAGAATACATTCAATACAAGCAAAGACCTTAGAAATGATACAGGGTTCCAAACCAAACGACAGGGACTAACAGTGGTTGTTGTATTATATATTGTTATCTTCAATAAAGTTGCTCAGATCACCAGATATATGAATGGAAGATTGATCAAATCATTAAAGAGAATAAGACCCGCCTCCCGAGCCCGTGCAGCTTTCCGGCGACTCCCGACAGAGATTGGCTTTTTGGTGGTGGCGGCGCCCGGAAGTCCCACATTTCGCGCGTATCGGGCGGGCCGCGCAGAAAGCTCCAGACGCCTGGAGCCAGGGACGCTCCAGGCGGGGAGAAAATTTGGCTGGGTCCGAACACCTTGGGAGCATAGCCAGCTCGGTCCCTCCCGCCTCCTGAGCCAGCGCGGCTTTCCGGCGACTCCCGACAGAGACTGGCTTTTTGGCGGCAGCAACGCCCGGCGGTCCCACATTTCGTGCGTGTTGGGCAGGCCGCGCGGAGGGCCCCAAACGCTGGGAGCCAGAGACACTCCGCGCGGGGAGGAAGATTGGCTGGGTCCGAATGCCCTGAGAACACAGACAGCTCGGTCCCTCCCACCTCCCGAGCCGGCGCAGCTTTCCGGCGACTCCCGACAGAGATCGGCTCTCTAGCAGCGGCAACGCCCAGCAGTCCCACAAGTCGCACGCATCGGACGGGCCGCGCAGAAAGCCCCAAAGGATAGACTGGCACCTTGGAACCTTCCTGCCTGCAGGGACTCCAAAAACTGGTGAGATATCGGCACTCGCGACCAGATCACTGAGTGGGGGAGGAGATCCATCCCTATACCTGCAGGGAACCCTGGGAGGGCGGGGGAGCGGTCTTACACACCTCACCCAGGTCACTAGGTAGGGAGTATCTAACCAATATCTGTACAGCCTTTTAAGCGGAACTCTCAGCAGAAAGCTTAAGGGACATTCCCCCAAAGAAAAGTCATTGGAGC